>JANKKB010000524.1:13795-61800 GCA_026225775.1 Bursera palmeri
AATAATTTTACTAAATTTAAATAATAAAAATATATTTTATTTACTAAATAATTTTAATAAATTAAATAAATAAATTTTAATAAATAATTTACTAAAAACTAAATAATTTTAGTAAGTGCAATTATTTAGTAATTATTTAGTAAATTATTTAAATTCACAAAAATTAGTTAGTGTGTAAAATATATCTTATTATTTTCTTGTAAATTTTTAAAATTTTATACTATTTTGTTATTTTAGTAAATAAAATACCGGTAATGCCCTAACAATGTTAATTAGTTTCAAAGGATTATAAAAAATAGAGGTCTATGNTTACTTTATAATCAAATAGGTAAATTTGTAATTTTTCTTATAAGAACAGTACCAATATTTTATTTATAAAATAACAAAATAATATAAAATCTTTAAAAATTTACAAGAAAATAATAAATATATATTTCATACACTAACTAATTTTTGTAAATTTAAACAATTTACAAAATAATTACTAAATAATTTTTCTAACTAAAAATTATTTAGTTTTTAGTAAATTATTTACTAAAATTTATTTGCTTAATTTATTAAAATTATTTATTAAATGAAATATATTTTTATTATTTAAATTAACTAAAGTTATTTAGTTTTTAGTAAATAATTTACTTGCTTAATTTATTAAAATTATTTAGTAAATCATTTAAATTCATAAATATTATTTAATAAATTATTTAAATTTATAAATATTATTCAGTAAATGAAATATATTTTTGTTATNTTTTTTATAAAGTCATATAATATTTCTATTTATTTTTAAATGTTTTATATTATTTTTAATAAATAAAATATAAATAATATTTTTATAATATTAATTAGTTTATAAGGATTTTAAAAAATAAAGGTTTTTATATTACTTTACAATAAAGGGATGAATTTATAATTTTTGAGTATATCAAGAGGTTTTATGTAATTATGTGAAATTTATTCTATATCATCGTTAAATATAAGTAACAGAGCTACGATATTATGGGGTCATTATTAATTTTAAATTTAGTTAGGATGTGGAAATGGCTTTTCAATTTTTTTGGGTCCAGAGTAAATTTTCCCCTTCTCAAAGGCAGTATTTAGNTTGTGCAGTAAATTCGATGTGGTCTGTATCATTGTGGTGATAAGAGTGCAAGCGCAACTTAAATATTGTGAAGATAAAATTAAATAAACTGAAGTTTTGAAGCCCACATCCGAGTGATCTTCAATGCCAGTATTGAGTGAATTAAGGTCCAACCGCTCACTCATTGAAACTGTCTTCGGCATGAAAATTTTTTATCATATCGTTGTAAGGCTAGTGATCTAAACACATCTACCTGTCTATTTATAATCATATTAGTTGACACATCGTTCAATCATTTATGTGGTACTAATAAGGGTAAAGTTTATTTCATCTTCAGTGAAAAACAAATACTTAATAATGAAAAAACAAATAAACCTTTTAAGAAAAGTGAGAATTGAATATACCCAATCAAAATCACCTGATAATTCTGTTCGATTTGAAACTTATATTATGCTTTAATGTATCGGCATTCTGGTGTTACAAATTCTAGCGTTCAGATTTTGAAAATTGATATTTTACTGATTTGTTTTAATTATCGAAAGATAAAAAGGAAACTAACTAAAAAAAAATAGTGTAGTTAATTAAGTCAGCATTTTGGTATGATAATCCAAGGATATGTAATAACTGGTGCCTGGCGTTAATAATTGAGAGGTCCCTGTGAAATGTCAGGTAGAACCCATTCTGAAGACTTTAAGGAAACTTATTTTATTAGCCAATGGCCAGAAATAGGGTGTGATCAAATAAAAAAGGGATGAAAACTAGCCAGTATATATTTTTCTACTGAAACATATTTATTGATTAAAGCGAATGACATTACCGTTTCATCTCTGATATAATATACTCTTTAAGTGTCACAATAATGTCAAGAATAGATATATAATATAAAAATTTAAGGTGCCAAAATAACAATTTAGAAATCTATAAATTGAGAACAAATTAACTGTATTAACTATATGGTTGTCGTTGATGATGGGAAGTAGTAGTAGCATTGTTAGTGTTGAACTTGGAAATGAGATCTGGAAGTTCCATGTAATGGACGGAGGGATTACTAGTCTTGAGGAGGTGAAGAAGGTAGTGAAAGAGATCAATCTCGCACGCAACCCTTAGGGCTCCGTCGTATGAATAACCAAATTCTTCTTCAGAGAGCTTAAGCAAGTTCTCGAAGAGAGGATGATTTAGATAATTAGCTTCCATCTCAAACTTGAACTGCATGTCTTTTCCTACGTAAACACGTACATGACCTTCTTCTGGGATATCTGTCTCCGAGTCCGAGAGGAAACTCTTCGCTCCGCAGCACCATAGCTTCTTCACAATGCCACTCATTGAGATGCTCGTCTCTACGCCAATCGACCCACAAAGTCAGGAGATAAACAATATGATCGAGCAACAAGGTGTATATATATATATATATGTCTTATAAACATATTAAAAGAAAGGGAGGTGGAGGTGGAGCCGCGGATATTGACGAGTACGTTGGCTCGGGCCCTCAACTTAAAAGTCGGTTTGGCCTGGCTTCGGAGCTGCTGCTGGTGTATGAATATTTGTGTATAGATAATCATAATTCACCTTCATTCTATAATAGGCATTACTCTCTACCCTCTATTAGGAAGACTTGAAAGAAAAACTATAAATTCAGGAAAGTTTAGATCTGCTGACCTGAGGTAGATTTATTAAGTTGCGGAGCTGAAGTAAAGTGATGGCTCTGTCAATAAAGAAAATAATAATATCAGTAGGTCTTTGGTTGACTCTCGAGCTAGGATGGACGAAATTCAGTGTGAAGCCCGGGGTTGATGGAGAAAGCTTCATACGGAAGTCAAGGCCAGCTAAGGAACGCGTATAACTCGGGAGCCAGCGGGCATTTACAAACCCAACTCAATTGTTATCGGCAGTCAGCACTGGCAGTGGCAGGCGGTGAGGCCATCACCACAATCACTGTGAATATGTTTAGTTAACAACAGGGGTATTAACATTTAGACCCTAAAAAAATTGAAAAGTCATTAACCACATCCCATCTGAATATAAAACTAATACTACCCCTCAAAACTTAACTTCCATTAATTATACTTAACTGTATTACAATAAAACTCATGATAAATATATAAACATCCCTCTAATATTATAAAAAATAACAAATTCACCCCCTTAATTATAAAGTCGCATAAAGACTTTATTTTTTATAATATTTTGAAACTAATTAATATTATGAAGGTATTATCGATATTTTATTTACTAAAATAATATAAAATATTTAAAAATTAATAAAAACATTATAGGAATTTATAAAAAAAATAACAATAATATATTTCGTATACTAAATAATTTTTGTAAAATTTAAACGATTTACTGAATAATTTTACTTACTTAAATTATTTAATAAGGTTTTTTTGCTTAATTTACTAAAATTACTTAATAAATGAAATATATTTTTATTATTTAAATTTGCTAAAATTATTTAGTTTTTAGTAAATAATTTGCTAAAATTATTTAGTTTTTAGTAAATAATTTACTTGCTTAATTTATTAAAATTATTTAATAAATAGGATAATATCAAATAGTACCCTTATGTTTTGACCTAATCTCAAGCAGAAAACAAGTTTACCATTTTCATTAACTAAACCTTTAAGGTTTGCTTTTTTTAATCAACTATTAATTTTAACCCCAAAAATTATATATTTGCCCCTATTAAAATTTATTTCCTTAATTTTAATACAAAAAATAATAAATAAAAAATAAACAAATTATACTCCCATAATAAACAAATTTCTATTTTTTGTATTTTCATTTTTTAAAATTTTTTAAAATTAAGAAAAAAATTTAAGTAGGGGTAAATATATGTTTTGGTGTTAAAATTAATAGTTGATTAAAAAAAACAAACTTTAAGGGTTTAGTTGATGAAAATGATAAACTTACTTTCTACTTAAGATTAGATCAAAACGTAAAGATACTATTTGATATTATCCCTTTAATAAATTAGTTAAATTTATAAATATTATTTAGTAAATAAAATATATTTAGTTAAATTCTTATAATATTTTTATTAATTTTTAAATATTTTATATTATTATAGTAAATAAGATATCAATAATGTCTTCATAATGAAACTAAAATTATTTAATTTTTAATAAATAAATTACTTGCTTAATTTATTAAAATTATTTAGTAAATTAATTACATTTATAAATATTATTTAATAAATGAAATGTTTTTTGTTATTTTTTGTAAATTCTTATAATATTTTATTAATTTTTAAATATTTTATATTATTTTAGTAAATAAAATATCGATAGTGTCCTCATAATGAAACTAAAATTATTTAATTTTTAATAAATAAATTATTTGCTTAATTTATTAAAATTATTTAATAAATTAGCTACATTTATAAATATTATTTAATAAACGAAATATTTTTTTGTTATTTTTTGTAAATTCTTATAATATTTTTATTAATTTTTAAAATATTTTAGTAAATAAAATATCGATAATACCTTAATAATATTAATTAGTTTCAAAGGATTATAAAAAATAAGGTTTTTCTGTTTCTTTATAATAAAAGTTGTATATTTATTATTTTTTAATATATTAGGAGGTATTTTATATTTATTTTGATTTTTATTGTAACATCGTTAAATATAAATTAATAGAAGATAAATTTTAGGGGGTTAATTTAATTTTAAATTTAGATGGGAGGTAAGGTTACTTTTAAATTTTTCTAGGGTCTAAAAAATCCCGTTAACAATATTCACCCTCTATTGTAATTTGTAATGTAGCCCACTCACTCAATCACTCCGTTCCGTTGGAACCAATAACTACAGTATTGTAATTTTTCTATTTTTGCAATTTTACTCGTGCAGGGTAGGCCGTACCCCAGGCCCAGTCCAATCATTAACAGGCCAAGACCTTTTTGTTCTTAAAAGAAAAAAAATTGGATTGGGCCTGTTGGAATCACAAATCAATATGCTGTTACAATGACCAAGTAAAGCAGCAACTCAACTGAAGAGAAGACTAGATACGGTCGGCGGAAGCAACCACTGACAGAGAGTGGAGGTGGAGACTTAGGCTTGGACTTGGATTGAATCCGATTCATTAAGATTTAAAGGCGGAGAGGTGAGGCAATTAGCAAATAGTTACGCGCTGAGAAATGGAGGATGATGAGATGGATTCGCTGTTCGAGGGGATGGTGTTGTTTACTCCTTCCCAGTTGGCAACAGATGAAAACGTAGAGGTAGAGGATGATCATCAATCTCAATCTCAGTCTGAATCAAAGCTTAATGATACTCCTTTGACGACGACGACATCCGGGCCCCTTGACGAGAACCTATTCTCTGATCTCACCCTCCAAACCCTAGATGAAGAGGACCAGTCCTCTTCCTCTCCTACTGTGATTATGACAACCAAAAAAATTTCCAGAAAGAAGAAAAAGATAGCTGCCGGTTTACGGATCGGATCCTGTAGAGATATGCATCTTCCATCTATCGGTGATTATAATGATGACGATGACGATGCAAATACAATTAACGATGCTTCTTCTTCTGCTACTTCTATTTCTACTACCTCTATCATAAAAGATCTCAATCCCCATCAAAGATTTCAACATCTAAAGATCCTGATCTCCGATAAGCTCAACGCTGCTCGTCAATTGACTGCCTCAGTCTCTGCAGCCCGTAAAGATTCCATCCGGCGGAGAAGAAAAGCTGCTGATGATCTTCTTTCCGCATCCTTAAACCACTCACACCTCGAAAAGCAGTTGGAAGATGCCTGCGAGGCCGAGGATTTTGAGACCGCCCAGAGGATCAGCGACGACCTTGCTGCCGCTGAGAACCATAAACAATTTCTTCTCATTGCTCTCAGAGATGCTGAAGCCCATTGCGATGCTATTGATTCCCAGATGCACCTGGCTCTCCTCTCCCAAATTGCTGACGAGGAAGACTCTGCCTCTATACTCCACCATTTCTCTGCTGTTAGTAAACTTAAATATCTTCTCTTTTGTTCCTTTCTATCGATCTTTCTATTTATTTTTAGAATTTCTTCTTATTAACCTTATATTTTTTCCATCAGATTCGCCTTTGGTAAACATGATATGTATTTTTTTTGTTGTTTAATTATTCTTATTATAATTTCACAGGATGCAACAGATAATGCTGATATGTTATTGAAGGAAGCTGAAACACTTTCTTCAGAGGAAATGGAGAAATGGCTTTCTTCAACTGAAGCCTTGGAGGGCAGAAAAATAGAACTAGAAATCGAATCACATTTAGTGAATGAAGTTCGCTTAGTGTTGAATGATTCAATTACCCATTCAATTGAAGATGACCGAAGGGAGAAAGAATTTCTTCATATGAGAAAGGACATGCTAACTGATGAACTGCAGAAACTGCTTGCTTTAGTGAGGGAGAAGGAAAATGAGATATCTGAAAATGATTCTAAAATCCAAGCAGTTGAGGAAAGGATTGCTGATGTGGTTTCCGGCTTTCAGGGTTTCCAATCTAGCATTGATGCAAAGTATGATAACCTGCAATCAGGCCTCTCTCAATTGGGCTTGGAGAGTGAAGGTCTGTCAATGAAAAAAAAGGAAATTGATGAGTTGCTCAACGAGGAAGTAGACAGGGCAACAAAGCTTAAGGAACTTGCCAGAGTTTCTGCGGATGAAGCAAAAGCATATCAAGAAGTTGTTGAACTGAGACGAAGTCTAATGTTATCAGTTCTAAAGTCCAGGGAAGACAAAGTGAGGCTTGCAAAGACTGAGGAGAAACTTTTGGAGGATGTCCAGATGCTTCAGCAGGATGTTTCTGCGGCAAGAGCTTCCCTACAGGTCAATTTACTTCCCAATTTTTTTATGGATTCTATCTATATGTTCCTACAGTCTTATCAAGGTGTTAGTATTGTATTTTTATCAAAGTTGTAAACCATAATTTCAAGACATAACCATTGATTTGCAGCTAATTATTCTCTGCAGCCACAGGTTCTTTGAAAATGTTAAAACCGGAGACACCTAAAGCTATTTTGCTAATATATGGCTAAAATAGCTTGTTCTTCCCTGTCTCTTCTAAAATTACTATTTTTGCATTCAGGAAAGAGATAGTAGTTACTGATATTGATTTTTTGTATCAAAATGCAAACATTACCAATCAGCTAATCCCACAGCCTCAAGTTTTGTTTTATTGAATGCTTATTATTCAATTGATATTCCTCTTCGTTTTTTCAGGAACTATCTTCAAGGAAGTCAAGCATCCAGCAAAATGTAGCATCCTTCAAGCAGAAAAAGCTTTTCATAGACAAACGAGCCCCTGAGCTTGAAGCAGAAAAGAAAGTTGCTGCAGCTGCAAGAAACTTCAAAGAAGCTGCTCGAATAGCTGCCGAGGCAAAGTCATTGAGTGTTGAGAAGGATGGCTTGCAGATTGACATGGAAAAGGCCATTTTAGAGCTTGAGCAGCTTGAGAAAAATATTAAAAATACTGTTAACCAATTGCAGGAGACTGAAGGCCTGATCTTATCCAAGGAAAAAGAAGTAGCAGTGGCTAGATTTCAGAGGTTACATATAATTGCTGCAGCGGCTACGGCTGAAAGATCAGCTGTCCTAGAGTTGGGTGACCTTGAAGAAGCTAACCTTCTACTTGCTGAGGCTGAAGCAGCGGATCATGAAGCGAAAAAACTGCAACCAGTTAATTATATCAAAGAGGAAGAATTTGGAAAACTATCAAAACACTTCATCTCCATGGAACTTGTAGCCAATTTTGGCAGGCTGCAATTAAAAGAATTGGCGGCAACTCTCCGCCAATCTTCACCCAGATCAACCTAACTTCAGATTAGTACGAGAAAGCTTTAAGTGTTTAGCAATTGAGAGTGCAATCATTACTGGGATTCTCTTGCTTCCTTCAGCATTTCCTCCATAAGATTCTGATCCCTTGAGAGATGACACCTCGTGCACGGGAATTTTCTTGTCTCATCGTGATTTTGTTTGGATCATCTCTCAAGAATATCTTGCTATCCTGTCTCTTTGGCAGGGCCAGATTTTGCACACAAACACATACGAGGCAAAGAAAAATAGTTTCGACGAAGTTATTTTCTTCTACCTATCATCTGTACAAAATTTTCAATTTGTTCAATTTTGTTAACAATAATATTACCATGTAAGTTTGGCTTTACGTTTAGATTGTTGAGCTTGTATCTTTTTAATATAATATATTTTTAAATGTATAATAATTTGTTTACATGTTTGGTTGCACCAAACCCAATTCGTACGTGAAATACTATTTTCATCACTTAAATCTTTTTTTGTTTCATATTGTCATCTCATGATTGATAACCCTATCTCACTGACTTAAATCTTTATCACGTTTTTAACTACACTTACGGGTCTCCGTCCTATTTTGGTGCTGATTTAAAATTGTGTTCTTTCTTAAGATTTATGAGCCCATTCTTCGTACTACCAGTACTTTCTATCTTGTTGTGGAGTTAGATTGGTAGGTACATGCTAGCTGGTGAACATCCGAACTTGTTTTTCTTCTTTCAAACCATGTAACTTTGATCTAGAGCAATAAAATGATCCTCTATTGTTGACGAACACATAAAGGATTGGGTACAAATGATTGTCTTCATACTAAATTTTAGAAGGGGAGGGAGAGAAGAAAAACTCTATGTCTACATGAACGTTGGATTTCGCCAACTCATCGTGCTCCATAATGCTAACGCTGCATCCTAAATGAAAAACGTATCGCCCCGGCCCAGGCTGCAGTAGGAATGGTTGTTACTTACTAACCATAAACACAAATATAACTTTTTTCCTTTCATATACACAAATATGTAGGCCGGAGTACGTGTAGAGGACAAATTAAAACAATAAACATCAAATATATTAATAGCATACATTTTTCCTTTGGAATTTACATTTAACATCACAAAACCGCCATACTTTTTTGTGAATCAGATAGAATGAGAGGCAGAGAGAGACTTAGACTCGTGAACATAATTATAGAATGGTCGTGTTTTCATCCTAACTCCTCTTCCCTGTATGAATCAAACCCAGCCTATTATTGAAAACTTGCTATTCTTCAGAAATGAGGAGTTGAAACAGATATCCATACCAAAATAAAAATTTAATCTACAGCTTGCATACTCCACCATCCTCCATTTTATGTATCTATTCAACGACTCCAATTCTAATTACAATCCAATCCGCAGTCCTCCAGAAGTGGTCCATCCGCTTTGACCAAGAATGGATCAATCCTGACCCACAATAGGGAGAAGATGGAAGCAAGCAAAATTGACCAGACAATAATGATTGTAGGAGTCCTGTTTTGTCTACCCAGTAGACCCTTTAGGAAAGGATAGAGATGAACAATAACCCAGAAGGCAAAGAAAAGCTTGCCAAACAGAGGCCCCCATGACTCGTATCCATTATTTATAGCATTCGATATTCCAGCAACCACTCCTATAAGGTTTATTATAAGGAGAGTTGTTGGTGGGATGAGCAACGTGGTCCACTTAAACGCATACAACTCTGAGAACTCTTCATCATCCCCTGCTTTTGACGTCACCGTGAAGTTTGTATCCACACCCGCAAGAACCTTTAAGAGGCCCTGGAAAACAGCAAATAGATGTGCCGAAACCCCACCAATTACCCAAAATTGCTCATTTCTCCACCATTCATCAATACCAACCCCACTCCACCTCATTTCCAATATACTCGTTGCAAAAATACAGATGAAAAGTGACAAAAACCACAAGCTAGCAACATTACTGAGCTGCAATATGAGCAAGAAGTTGACCAAGCATAATTAAACACAAAATTTACGGAAATTATATGCAAATTTTATAAGAAGAAGAGCCATACTTTTTAACAACTTTCAAGGTTATAGATTTCACACCTCTGGAGTGATAAATTTTCCAGTCAGCAAGCACACCGCAGGAAGAGTACAATAGGCCAGCAAAGGAATCGAAGTCAATGGATATACGGTAGCATTTATATAAGAAAAACGCTCTAACCACTTCAAACCCCCTCCATACCCATACCAGAGAGGACAATGCCTACTGAAAAATATTTCAACTGAACCAAGGGCCCATCGGAGTACCTGGTGCAATCGGTCCGAAAGGTTAATTGGTGCCGATCCCTTGAATGCGGGTGTGTCAGGAATACAGTATACAGACCGCCATCCATGGCAGTGCATTTTAAAACCTGTCAATATATCCTCTGTAACAGAACCGTAAATCCAGCCTACCTGGATTGCAAGAAAACGTCAGTCAAGCCAAATTTAAACATCTAAGCACATTAGCACAAGAAACCAACATTGCCTGTTACCTCTTTACCCCATTCTGTCTTATCTTCATAGCCACAACTGATGACATGGATGGCTTCTTTCAGTAGAGATACAGGACTAGCACTTTTCAGTGTCCCACCATCCTCTAGCAGGGTAGATGCAACAAACACAGGAGATTGCCCAAACTTCTTTTCCAACTTATGTTCAGACAATACCACAGAATTTTCACCTTCAATTCCTGCAATGAAATCTTCACTGTTAGAGGACAAAATGATTACTCTGCTAGACACTTACCATTTTTGCTTCTGACTTGGCATATATTGCTCACAAACACAGACAACTAAGAAGATAATTAGATTACAAGTAACCCATCTGAAGAGTAGAAGCATACTGGAATTTGCCAACAAGATTTATTGAGTGTCTTGAAAAACTGCGCATTGTGTAATATCAAATAAAATGACAGGACAGATGGGTTAAGAAATAGGTTGCCAACATAATAACATTTTGTAAATATATTCCAAAAATTTGTTATGTTAAAGTCTTTTTATCCCCAGGTATGATATCTTGCAGGTCCAAAAACTTGTAGTGTGGTTCAGAATCAGCCTATCCAACAAAATATTGACACATCCTCTTCATAGTTATCAAGTAAATAACGAAGTAGATGGACCTAGAGAACTGTCCAGACAAAATATGTTCAGTGCTTGAGCAACACAGACCAGAAACTGTTGCTGCACCTATTAGAAACAATCACTGATGCAAACATGAGGACTAAAAACTACAGTAGGCAGTCATTAACTCGTTTACAAGTCATTTTAATTGAAGGACTACCTTCAATGCCCTCTTCAGTACCCTCCAAAGCACAATAGGGTGCTGCATCTCCTTTCCTTGCTTTTCTTTTCTTCATCTCAGACTTTGGTTTGTTAACATTCTTCTTTCTCCTTCCAGAGCAACAGCATCCACAATGGCACCACTTAGGCCAACAGTTGCATGTCCTTGTCAGTCTCTTTTTGGCTTTTGGGGCATCAAAACCATAGAATGCCTGCCTTTTGAAAACACATCCTGTCCCAACATATATCGGCCCTTGGATGCCATCCAAACCTTTCATGTTAATCTGAAATGGGGAACATACATTAGTTTTACATAGGAGAAAAACTAGCAGGAGAAATGGACCAATCTGAAAATCTTCTTAAAATGCATGCTTACATCAAAGAATACAGTGTTCCGGTTGGCATATCGATCATTCTTGTCAACACCATTAAACCTCTGTGGGAACTGGACATAGCATACCCTCTTTCCTAGCAATGGATCCATCATGAAACACATGGCCTCTCTAAGAGCCTTGCTGTTGTTGATGTAGTGATCACAATCCAAGTTCAAAATATAAGGCGCATTTGTAAGCACAGCAGACACTCTGACCTGTTTGACAGACAAGCTCACAAGAATTTATAACAAGAAACTTTCGATGAATTGCACAAGAGCATAAGAAAAGTTTGCCCATTCTATTTGAAAGCTTACCAAAGCATTCATGGCTCCAGCCTTTTTGTGGTGATTAAACCCAGGTCTCTTTTCTCTGGAAACATACACTAGTCGTGGTAATTCATTCCCATCATTGTCATGTCCTCCACTTTGACCAAGAAAAACCTATGAAGTATAGTGGAACGCATGTTGGGTTGATATCACATCCTAATACAAAGATAGCCAATATTACATACCTGAATCATGCCAGGATGATTGCGGACATTATTCCCAGGCCATGGAGTCCCATCTTGCAATGTCCACCCTTCTTCTGGGACCTCTTGTGCTTTCGCAACCAAAGCATTGACCCTGACCTTAAATTCTTCATACTCTCTCTGAAATGGCAATAAGCGTAAGAGTTACTACAGGATGTGCAAAGGGTGAAGTGGTAAAACTTCGTGAGAAGAACCTGATGACCTTCATTTCTCTTCGTTCCTTCACAAATGAGGGTAGAACCTTATCTTTGAGATAGTCTATCTTCTGAGCAAAATACCACTCAGGTGCCCGAGGCTCAATGTTAAACTTCTTACAGAATGGGACCCATTTCCTTGCAAATTCAGATGTTTCTGACAGTGCCTCAAATGTTAGCATAGCAGTACCATCATCAGAAACATAGCATGAGACCTTATCAACCGGGTAATCCACTGCAAGAATGGATAGAACTGTGTTTGCAGTCACCAAAGGAGGTTCTTTTAGTGGATCGACTGTACTTACAAACAAATCAATCGGTGACAGTTGAGAGGGCTGGCCTTCTTTCTCATACCTGGCAAAGACATAGGTAAGCAAGAGTTGTGAATGTACCAAAATGCTGTTCTGTAAGCAGGCACACAAATCATCAACAGATTACTTACCTCAGGGACAATCTGTCCAGATAAGTTTCCCTGTCAATAGGGAGCCACTTTGGGAATTGATCAAGAATCCATGAAACAGCAAACCATATCTCACAGATAACTGATACAAGCCACAATGCATATGCATCTTTCACAGGGTGCATAACACGATAATGGAAGAAGAAGCCAAGAACTACAACTCGAATTATAATGATAATTCGATAAGGGTTGATTTGGCTGGATGGAACAGGCAATTTTCTTGACAGTGGCTGTCTCGCCTCATCCATTCTGGTCCACACGGATAAACATATTTTCCCATGTTCAGAAATCCTTAAAAAATTTCATCTATTAATAAAGAAGCCAAAGGAACAAAGGAAAGAAAAACCTTAAATTCAATTGGAAATGCAGGTGAAATACATGATTTTGTACAACTTTAATAATGAAATATTGACAGCTAAAACAAGGCAGACAATGACTGGGTGAACTGAATTTACTCATTTGCAACAGAGGAAACAGATCAATTATTTCAGGTGGGAAATATAATTGGCTGCAACTGTCGAGAATCGTAATAATCTATTGTTGATTGCACCCAAAAGAATTTTCCATTGATTCGTAGTTGAGTTTTGGAGAAGAGAAATCAATTTTCCAAGGAGGGCTACAAAAAACAAAGAAAAGGAAAAATATTTGCATTCAAGTCTATGGTTATACAAGGAATGCTTACAGTGGAAGATCCGGAGCATCAGCATCATAATCCCAATCTCTGCCACCATTTTCATTCTTCATCATCCGCAGTTTGTCTTGTTTTTGCTTCCAATTCTCCATCCTTTCCTTCCAAGCAACACTTCCATAGCCATAAGCAGCTAAGTCCTTTGAAGGATTCATGGACCTGGGTTGCACTGCAGGGTGGAAGTTTAAGAAAAAGAAACAAAGAAAATGAGGAAATGGAAGGGAAGTGGGAGCGGAAGCATGCAAGAAAGTCACCTGGAAGAATAGGATCTGGAAAAGGAAAAGGATGAATCCTTTTGCCTCCACCACCGAAAGAAGGGACCAAAGCATGTTGTTCGGGAGGAATATCATCAACCATTTGACCATTGGTAAGAAGAGGAACTTGAGGAAGGGGATAAACAACATGAGGCAGATCGGTGTGGGAGGCGCCGCCATGAAGCATTGCGTCTGCTCCAACACCCTGCTGAATATCCTGTCTATTCCCTCGGACGAAATTGAACTCATTCTCCAAGTCATCAATGTCATCTTCTTCCTCGTCACCCTCAACTCTAGCACAACCTGGTAATTGGTAATAGTGTCAAGTTCCCCATTAAATTAATTAAAATCAGGTACATAAAAATTTATAAAGGAAAAGAAGTAGTTGAATGTACCCTTGAAACGTTTGAATCTAGTCTTGCACTGAGGACAGACTTGATTTCCTTCTCTGCGTTCGTACTCATAGCAAGTTGTGCAAATGGGAAAAGCACACTCGTTGCAGGCAACGAAAAGCTCTCCATCCACAGTTAAACCTACATCGCCTCCACATATATGGCATATATTTCCGCTTAACTGCTGCAACGGTTTAGGCTGCTGCAATGCAAGTAGTTGTTCAACTACAAAGGTGAATTATAATTTATATTGCAAGAAAAAGTTAAGTGAGCTTACGGCAGATTCTCCATCTCGACGGATAACTACCAGTTCATTCCGGTTGTGAGAGCCGGCGACCAAACCTGCACTTATCTCCATTTTTTTGTGTGGTATATAATGATATATGCTCTGTATTGTTATTAAGAAATAACTTATTTATGAAATGATTCGAATTTGAATTTGAGTAATATTACAGTCTTTAATATATCCGCTTAGGTTGAGACAGAGATCTCAAATAATTCATCAAATTAAGACGACAGCTGCTTTGTTTGCTTTATCTGTAAGATTTCCGAACCTACTACTACTGCACTCTCTGTCACTCCTTTCTTTTCATTTCATATCAATCGACTTCTCCTAGTGGAGCAGGAGCAGCTTATTCAGTCTTCACCTTCAACTACAACTACAAACAGCCAACTTGAGAATACAAAAGAATATAGAAAGAGTCCATTATTTCAGAACTGTCTCCCTTCATACCCTCCCTCCCCCCGCAACTTACTTTTTGACATTTCATCCTCAACATCTCCGCCGACACAGATAATTGCGTCATATTGTAGATTATTGAAAAAACAAAAAGACTAAGAAAAAAACGAAAAGACGGCATTACCATTGGGTAAAGCCGCAGGCCGATTATCTTAAACTTCATTCTAAAAAGGGGTATTACCTTTGAGCCCCCTAACAAATTGCTTGAATTAAAAACTAACAACAGTCCCCCAAAAAGTTACAATCAACCGGTAAAATTAACGGTTAAAAGGTTTATAAACTTTTTATTTTGTTTCAATATTTCATTTTTCCTTAATTTTTTATTTTATTTTATTCATTTTTTTACACTATCTCTTAAATAAAAGAAAACAAATCAGTAAGAAGAGGGGGAAAGAAAAAAGAACTTGACCTAAGAAAACCGTAAGTCCCTACTATTCAATACATCTAAGCAGCCACCTCTTCAACTTATCAATTCTGTTGTACGTTCTTCCTTTCTTTGAGTTTGATGTTGAAACTCTCATAACCTCAAAAATCTTTCTCTGTTTCATGATGGCGATAGTTGAAAGTGATGATATTGGTTTTAAAAAATACAATGTCTTGGGGTTAGGGGAATATCTTCTTCGTTTGTATACTTGTAGAACGGCACAAGTGGCCCCACATGAACGTTTCCCTTTGTCATTTTTGTTCTATTTGCAGACTGCAAAAGTATCTAGATTCCATCTCAACTCTCCTTTTTTACTTTGCATTCTTCAGCAACCAGTTAAACGTGCCAATCATTGGTTTCCACTAATCAAACAACGCAAGTGTAAATTTATATTATATAAATATAAATAAATTGGCATAGTTGTTTCCCCAAATCATCATCATTTTCTACATTTACTTTCATCATCCAAATGCCTGGTTGTATCATCTATGACAAATTCTACACGTAAAATTAATAATAATAATAAAGAGATTATTTATAACTATCATGATTCATGGTGATAAAATATAGGTGGGCTTCAAGTAGCTACAAAAAAAAAATGTTACTTAATTTTTCTTTTTCCTTCTAGATGGGAATGGGATGGGGTTTACTGATTAACTACCAAGCAATAGTTAAGGTTTGATACTAGATTAAATGTCCAGACTTCACACAATTTGTTAGCATTGGATTGGTTTGCACCCTACAAATACAATCTGTGAACAAGCCAAGAACGCCCAGTCGTCTGTCTCTTTGTTTTAGTATGAGGTATACAATTACATTGCAATGGATAGACGGTTGCATAAATAGGCGTATCAGTAATCCTTTACATTTCAGCTCATTGTCATTGGTGTTGTGATAGCAGCCGGTAAAAAGACGACGAAGGATCGGTTGTCGACGAATTAGTTTCTTCCTAATTCCTTCCAATCAATGTCTTTGTTCATTTATTAGTCCAAATCATCAGTAGCAACAATTTGGTCGGCTGGTTTGGTTCAATTAAGCTTGCATATTCCAGAATCCAAGCCCAATAAAAGATTTAAACAACCCAATTCAATTTCGTAAAGTGGCCCGAGGCCGCTAGAAAATTAGTTGGGTTATAAGTAGGCATATTTTGACCCAAATCCATTTTCCTTCTTTCAAGATTATTACAATATAAGTATCGTATTAATCAAGTTTTAATTTAAAATTTTATTTTATGTCAATTTCAAATACAATTAAAGAAATATTTGTTTTATAGTTTAAACGAATTAAGATAAGACTCGAAGTCTAGGCTATCCATCATTATTCACTTATTCTTAATTAATGTTATAAAAGCAAAGCAATGATAAATAAAAATGAAAGTTATATTCCAAAATAGCCTTTCGGAAGTCGGAAGTTTTAATTCGTGACTTGTTGATAGAGAGAGGGCCAACGGAAGGAGAAAACCCTCCTCCGCTGTCGTAACAATCATCAACGTCGGACGCGTGCTGCTTTTGCTTAACTTCAATCGATCGTAATATGAATCACCGTGACCGGCCTCCTTCTTTGTAGTTTAAAACAGCCTGATCATTAGATTAAAAGTAAGGTTTTTTTTAATTATTATTTAAAATTATGTCTCAAAGATCTCATTAGGTTTCTAGGTTTTCATCGTATTATTTCCTTAACAAATTAGAAAAAATTTGCCTCACAATCTTTGAATTCTTTTCTTTTGTAGATCAGTCGCCTACTTGTTTCTTTCCCTTCTTTCTTTTTTTTTTTTTTTTTGTTGGGAGGGGCGGGGGTTGGGAGGGGGGTGTTGGATTTCTGANTTTTTTTTTTTTTGTGGGGCGGGGGGGGGGTGGGTAGGGGGGTGTTGGATTTCTGACAACCAGGTTCTTGATCTACATTGAGTTTAAATTCGTTTCTCCTATTGTTTCTCTAATGTTGCGGTAATTTTGGTTTATACATCTCTGCCTATTTTGTTTCCTTTAAAACAGATTGAAGGAGAAACTTTTTAGACCATGGTCTCCCCTACAGCCCTTGTTCATCAATGCCATCACCCTTTCCTTTCTCGGAAGAGGCTCAAAGTTTCTGATTTTGAATACCAAGATTCTGGTTCAAATATTTCTCAAGGAATTTATGCTGACGTCGCCTTGTTAATGCTGCCCAGTTCAGAAGAGTGCTCCTCTCAGGGGTATTACTATATTTAATTTTCCTGTTGGGGTCAGTTATTGCTATTTTAAAATCTTTTTCTTTTTTAAGACTCGTATATCATATGTATAATTGTCATCAATTTGTGGCAATATTTTCTCAGTTGTTTTAGTAGCGGTCACGTTTCATCTTCTTGTTGCAATTTTGATGAAAACTTACATTCAAATTCTGTCATGGAGATGAGCTGCCCGTCGAATGGTACTAGTTCTGATATTCCACAGTCTTCTAGTACTGGGGGAACTTCTTACCAGGATCGGAGGTACTATGGATATATGCCCCCGGCTATTGTGAGTGGATGGATGTACGTTAACGAAAATGGACAGATGTGTGGTCCTTACATCCAGCATCAGCTATTTGAGGGTTTATCTACTGGCTTCCTGCCTAATGATCTTCCTGTCTATCCTATTGTTAATGGGACATTAATGAACCCTGTACCGTTGAAGTACTTCAAGCAGTTCCCCGATCATATTGCCACAGGTTTTGCATATCTAAATACTGCCAACATTAGCACAACCATGAGTCCAAATTGTTTGATTTCTTGCACTGGAGATTTGGTGGCCCATAAAGAGGGCCTCGTTCAGCATGATGCTCCTGTAAATGTTTGTACTGACTTGCAGTCAGTATCCCAATCACTTGACAACTGCAGTGGTTATACATCCAACCAGTTGACTTCAAACACTGAAGCAGCCTGGTGCATCACATCATTTCCATCAGTGGTAATTTGTCTTTTCTGTTTTTATTCTATTGTTTTATTTTCACAGAAAGGTTTTTTATTTATATTCTACAATATGAAGTGCTTGATATTATATTTATATATAACTTATCTTCTAATTTATGTATTTTATTCCAGCCGGATAAAGCTGCTTCCTGGTTCTTTGAGGATGATGGGGGTAAGAAACATGGACCACATTCACTTTCAGAACTATGTTCTTGGCACAGATGTGGATACCTCCAGGATTCAGTTATGGTAAGTTATGATCTATATAAACCTCTTCTTCTTCCATCTTGTGCGACTTGAAGGAGCTTAGGTATATATTGTTGTATTTACCTGTCAGATGTGACGGAAGGTGAATGAGGCAGAAATTTGTTGTACCAGACCTTCTTTAGGGCCAATGATTTATTTTTTACAACTTTTATTGTTATCATAATTTTTTATCACTTGGACTTATCCATTAATCCTTTGACTGCTCCCCATCATTATGTTGTTTCTCTCTAGGGATTTAACATGATATCATTTTGCAGATATATCATACTGAAAATAAGTTTGGTCCAATCACATTGCTATCTGCTATGAATGCGTGGAGGGCAGATAGATGTGAAACAATCTATGCAGCTGATGCAAAAATTTGTGAGACCAGCTCATTTGTGAACTTCATATCTGAAATTTCTGAAGGAGTTTCTTCTCAACTTCATGCGGGAATAATGAAAGCGGCACGCAGAGTTTTGCTGAAAGAGATCATCAGCAACATCATTTCGGAGTTTGTGACTATAAAAAAGGCTCAGAAGCATCTTAAGCTTGAGTCAGTTAATCAGGCTACTATAAGCTTCCCCTCAGATGCCAAAACGGTAATGTGTAATGTTAGAGCTTAAATAATTTTCTTTGGCCCTTATCTACAGATTTTAAGATTTTTGATCAAGTTGCCTTCACATGGTATCAGAGCTAAGTGGACCAAATGTTCTTAAGTTCATCCCGCCATTGTGCTAATTAGAATATAATGATAATGTGTTTATAGCATTTGATTCACATGCTGTTAATTTTTTTTGTCTAATGTGTTGGCTACTTTTTGCTCTGACAGTCGGAAATCATCTGTGAGAGAAATAATCATGCTACTGCTCAGTATGAGGTGGCAGCCTCCCACAATATTTCTGACCAAATATGCATTTATGAAACACATAACCAATCTCCTGCTAGCACAAAATCTGTTGGAAGCATTGACAACTTCTGGGGATCATACACAGTTGTTTGCAGAATTCTTTTTGATCATTGTATGCAAGTTATGTGGAATGCTGTCTTTTATGACAGTGTAGCCGAGTATTTGTCTGCCTGGAGAAGGGGAAAACTGTGGTCTGGTCCCTCAAAGGTTAGTGGACCTGCCAATGACTATAGGGATTATGGCAATAAGATTGGGAGGTTACTTAATGAACATGTAAGTGGTGAGGCTGTTAGGAATTTACTATTAATATTACATTATTATTATTTGGGATTTATAATATACGTGGTGTTTTTCAATGGTTTTACAGTTGCTATCTGGGAAGGATTACTCTGTGTGCAATGTTGATTGCCCTCCTGGTTTTGAGATGATGGCAATTGAAATAGAAAATGAGGAACAATCGTATCTTTTGTCTTCATCAGCTTTCCATGGAGAAATGCCATGTAAACAGAAGAATCTGTCATGCGGCAATCATCTAATAGATGGTAATATAAACTGCATTTTAGAAATTATAGAGAAGGAGCTCTATCTGTCCACACAAGTGATTGTTGCTAAGTATGTTGGAAGTCTAGTTGAGGAGGAAGTCAGGAAGTTAGTTAATTTTTCAACATGTGACAACATTAATGAGGTAATCTGAAAGTTAAAGTGAGACAAGAGTCTTAAATCCATTTCATTACAGTTTTAGTTTTTAAATTAGTTATGATAATCTTCATTTATAGAAGAAACATTCTCTTTGATGCAGGAGGCTGTTGACCCTTCAAGTCACGGTATGCATACTTGCCAACTTGGTTTGTCGGACATGCATGATGAAGTAATGATTGATTCAAATGAAACGTCTGCTGAGATGATTTTATCTAAAAATTCTCAATGTTCATTACCAGTTGAAGAACACTTATCTGAGGATCTTTTGTCCAATATTTTGGCGCACATGTTTAAGACATCTTGCAATGATTATGGGGTTGATGAGCAAGATATTGAAGAGCCACTACCACCTGGATTTGAAGATAATGTCCCAACATTTGTTCCATCATGTAGTGATAAATTCCAAAATGCTATGACCAATGAGTGTACTTCTAAGATTGGAGAATATATTGCTATGGCAATATGCCGTCAGAAGTTGCATGACAATGTACTTAAAGAATGGAAATCATTGTTTGCTGATGGTACTCTCCATCATTTTCTTACCTCATGGCGTACTTCGAAGAAACACTATGAACCTGATGACAATGAAATATTGGTCTGTTTTGACTCTTTCATTATTTTATTTTCATTGTTTGATATGGCTAAAATCTTAACTCTGTATGTATAAGTTTATGTCCTTACACATTTCTGATGCTTATTCAATGTTTTAGGAGGGAGCTTTTAATGCAAATAGTGAACATCACGGTGACACCCCTGCTGTATCAGGCAAACGTAGAGAAGGATTAAATAAATTTCACAGTTCAGAAGCCGCTGCAGTGGTTGAAAAATATACTTATTACCGTAAGAAAAAGTTAATAAGGAAGAAGTTTGGACCATCTTCTCTTTGTTCGACTTCTGTTGACTATGGGTTACACACGCAGCCTGTAGAAAAGTCAAATAAACAAGAGTTTCCTAAAGATGTGTCTGAGAAAGTGATGGTTGAACCCTCTGCTGTATCTTCTAAAAAGATAGTGAAAACCAAAGCCCCAACTGAATCATCTAATACTGCTAGGTCCTCAAAAGTGCTTGTTAAAATAAATTTGCCTGATGATCAATCACCAGCTAAAAAGAAGAGTGGTCGAAAAGTAACAGAAGTTTCCCATACAGTTCAACGTATGTCACTTTCTCAACCAATCTAATTTAAATTCCAGATGTTTATGTGATTACAAACTTTCTAATTATGAGAATGCTAATTATGCTGTCCAGATAACAATATGGATGTGGTAAAACCTTCTAAAGAGAGGATATCAATCTCGACTGAGAGGGTTGTTCGTGGCAAAGGAATTAAGAAGGAGCCTGTTCTTGATTATTCCAAAAGTATACTACATTGTAAATGTTATCTTAATTGCTGTGTGTTTAACCTATAAGTCTAGTATGATTATTATTCTTTTATTTTTATTTTTAATTTTATCAACTTACTGATTTTAAGATGCATCTGTAATTTTTTGCCTAAAACTTATTCATGTCTTGGACCCTTGTGTGCAGCAACAAAGTCATCAAAACTCAAAAGGAAGCGTGTAATGGAAGGTGTGTCGATACATCCTACAAAGCTTATGACTGTAGGTAATGGTGCTACTAGGCAAGCAGCATGTAGACAGGTTGCAGTGCAAAATACTAAGGCCAGTAAGTCCAGAACATCAAATCTCTGTCCTCAGTCTGATGGATGTGCTAGGTCTTCAGTCAATGGTTGGGAATGGCATAAATGGTCACTAAATGCAAGTCCTGCTGAAAGAACCCGGGTCAGGGGGATTCAGTTTGTTCAGTCTAAGTATCTAGGTGCTGAGGTCAATGCGTCTCAGTGGGCAAATGGTAAGGGTCTTTCTGCAAGAACAAACCGGGTGAAGCTTCGAAATCTTCTTGCTGCTGCAGAGGGTGCTGAGCTGTTGAAAGCTTCTCAATTGAAGGTGATTTTATAGTGAAATTGTTCTTGGAATTTCTTTATGTAGTTTTGGTTCTAGTGAAGTCTTGTTCTTCATTCTAAAGTATTGCATTGGCTGTAGGCAAGAAAAAAGCGTCTACGTTTCCAGCGGAGCAAGATACATGACTGGGGTCTTGTTGCACTGGAGCCAATCGAATCAGAGGACTTCGTCATTGAATATGTCGGAGAGCTTATTCGTCCCCGGGTATTTGACTTGGAGACTTCCAAATAATGGTTGCAGTTTCTTTTAACAGGAATTAACTGTAGTTGCTTCATTTTCCATGTGCATTTGCTTCAGTTTGGTTCAACTTTCTCCTAATGTATTTCCTTTTCCCTTCATAGACTTCCATTAATTAGTTTTATTGACCTTCACAGATATCTGATATACGTGAACGTCATTATGAGAAGATGGGAATTGGCAGCAGTTACCTTTTTAGACTAGATGATGGTTATGTGGTAGGTATTGCAGCAATAGTGAGCAAGTGTATATTTTAGCTAAATTTTTAATCTGATGTGGTTCATATGAGAAAGGAATGCCGGCTCACTTGAGCAATACACAGAAGCAATATGTATAGACATTGGGAAGCTACCATGACCTGCAATGGTCTCCAATTGTGCAAGACATGCATCCTTCCAAGCTTTTTCTTTTCATAAAGTTTGTTTCACATTATGAGGGTGAAGTAGGTTTTTGGTTTGTAACTTCCCTTTACTCTGCAGGTTGATGCTACAAAGCGTGGTGGGATTGCTAGATTTATAAACCATTCTTGTGAGGTAGCATGAAACAATTATGTGCACTTGTTTTATTCAATTGCAAGGTATGTACAGTTGTTCTTATGTTTAAATAATTGCTTTGCAGCCTAATTGCTATACCAAAGTTATAACTGTTGAGGGTCAAAAGAAAATTTTCATTTATGCGAAAAGGCACATAGCTGCTGGTGAAGAAATTACTTACAACTACAAATTCCCCTTGGAGGAGAAAAAGATTCCGTGCAACTGCGGTTCTAAAAAGTAAGATGAAATTGCAGCCCACGTCTGTATGTGTTATGATTGGAACTTTCTATGCTGTAGTAGTTTTCTTAATTTTCCCCCCTTCCCCCTATTTCTTCACAAGCAACATCAAACAAAATAATGAGGCTGATACAGTGATGCCATTAGTATTTCCTTGAAAATAAGACTTTATTGAAGTTTGAGGCATTGTGTGAAAGCTGTCATCACTTAGTATTCATGTTACAATTTGTTAAGTTTGCATGGTATTTACTATTTTTTTTCCTCTTTCTATTGTTCAGATGCCGTGGATCGTTAAATTAGGAATCACTTCAAGTTGTCAATTCTGGTATGTACCATATAGGATTGTTCCTTCAACTGGGTTTTATTTCAAGATCCATATATATACTGTCTTATCTTAACATGTTTATGTTTGCAGGTTATTTGCCTTAACTCTGTTTCACACTGTGCAGAGTATAGAATGATTGATATTGTTGGTATGTAATTATTTCTTTTATTTTTTATATTATATTTGTATGTGTGCCTGCTTATTTCATTATATGTTGGTTGACTGTAATTTAGTCATTCATCCACTAGTTACATTTATTTGTGTTGATATTTTGCGGTGGTTTTCTTATCTTTATTATTATGCCGCCTTTGGGAAGGATATTATGCATATTTAGGTGCACTGTTAGTGATAATTTGTACGGTTTAGGGGGAAAACAAAAAAAGCAACTATGTGTTTGTTTTTCAGTTATTGTGCAAAAAACAATGGACCATGAAGCACGTGGAGAAGTAGACTCATAGGGTGGTTTGTATGTATTTGTTAAGCTGGTCCTTGTTCATAAACCTAGATCCTTCCTTGGTTGGAGTCATGCTTCTTCATTAATGGGTTTAGAAGATATTAATGCTATCTTCTGAAGTCAAGAGTAAGACTTTTTGCCCACACAATGACAACTTTTTTTGGAATGGGAAAAATTGTCATTAGTAGTATCGTCATTGGTCAGCCATGTTTCAGTAATTTAATATTCTGGTGGCTTTGTCTCTGTTTAGTGTCCATGGAGTCTTATTTGGTTATATGATGTGTCACACCCACAAAGTAGCTAAAACAACACAACTCCATAAGATTTTTGCATCTTCCTTTGGTAAAGCGATAAAAATCTTATGAAAGAAAGTCGTTTCAAGAGTCTAGGATGACCTACTTAATTTTTGTTGCCTGTTTAAGGTTATACCATAAACTTAAAAAGAAATTGTAATGCAAGAAAAGGTGATCTATACTTTCGATTTTCTTTCTTCAACACAATTCACAACAAGAGGGGATGAATAACAGTTTGGCAACCTTCTTTGAATAATGTAGACTTAGTTGATTTTACTAATAGATGGCCCAAGCAAATATCTTGACTTTACTGGCATCGCGAATCATGCGTGCTGGCTGGAAAAGACTAAGAAATTGGTCATAAATTAGCCAATTTGAAGAAGGATTTACATGAAAACAAGCTGGATGGATAGAGCTTCCAAATTCTTGTATCCTTTTTCATCCGATTCGAGGAAATTCATCCACCATAGCTAAAAGGGCTGTGTTCTTTGATTTTTCTATCAATCAAATTCCACATGAAGTTAAAGTTCCCATCCCAATCCAGGAAGAAGAGTGTTTGACTACTCATCCCTGATGGTTAGATTATAAGTGTCTTCACAGTCTATAAATTTGGGAAAATAAAGAGCATAAATGATACTTATTTAAACAACGCCTCCTCCAGAAGCGAATTCTCTTCATTTCTAAGCCCAACTTCACAAGTGTTGAGATTTTTAAAATCTTATGATAAATCTAGTGTCGTTAGGAAAGAAGTCAAAACTCTTCTGTATTTTTATTCTAAATCGTGTGTTATGAATTTCAATGAGATTTAAGTTGTTTATTGACTACTTACTCTCTCTTTTTCTATATATTTCTTCTCTTTAATGCTCTATGGTTCTGCAATCAAGACCCTGCTTGCATAAAGGAAATTCCTCTCCCTCGTCATATTGGTTAGCCTAGCATCAAAATATAGCCAACTACCTGTGTTACTGCTCTTTGATATTGTTAACAGCCCTTGGGCAGCACACATAAACTTGATATATATTCATGTGCTGCGTTCTGATTAACCCATTCTGGGGTTTTCTCCAAGCTGTCGAATAATGGAGAGGTTAATATAATTCCAAATCACTTTAACGTTAATAATTATGTTAGGAGCTTGAATTTTGATGCGTGATTTCCTGTAATGTTGTCATAATCTTGAGAGATTCAAGAGCAGAATCTAGCTGTTAAACTGAATGAATGACCTGATAATGGAAATTATTTCGTCTCATTAGTTAATTGTTCACAAAGTTTCATCTTTTGGACCATCTGACTAATGGGGCTATATTGGTCTTTTGTCTGTTGATATGACAATGGAATCCTTCCATTAACTGATTTCTTGTGATTTAAACCTGTTGGGTCTTTTATCTAATTGAAAGATTAAATCAGTTAATTGAAGGATTAAATATGACATGTGATTTAATCCAGTAGTTTACTTCCAAGAGTAGTGAATGATGATCTAATAATATTTCTAATAATATTCTTACTTATGCAGGCCTTGAAATTTTTAGTGTAGAAGAATTGTTGATATATATTTGCTTTATTTTGTGATATCATGCAGATAAATGTGTTGAGACTTTTGTTGTGTGTTTCTCAGTTTTTTTTTTTTTTTTCTTCCAACTTACTCGTTATTATTCAATTTCTGTAGCTGACATTTTGAATGAGCTATGGTTGTCCTGTCACCAAATAGCTTGCTGTCTGAAAATTTTGTCGGATGGTGTAACAAAGATGAGTGCATCATGGAAGACTTCATCATCAATTGTATATTTCTTACACCAAACTGTTTCTTTATCAATCAATTGATTTTTATTTTAATAATAAACATTTTTTTTCTGTGGGGGTCTCGAAATTAAATTTTAAAATATGGGGATCCATCGATAATTTTGTATATTTTCTGAGAATCTGCAATTTATGTGGTGCAAATTAAATGCTGGAAATGACTTTGGTATGTAAATGTTCTGATATAGTGATTTCAAGTAAACAATGATGCAAAAAAGTAGTGTTAATATGGTAAAGGTATACTTTTGCATGCTACTTTGTCCAGCATACCGTCAATCATCAATCTGTAATAGCTTAAAAGAGCTCTGCTACTTATTATGCAATTGGTGTGATAGTAACTCAATATTCATTGTCATCATCCTTGCATATTTTTACAGCTTAATAATTGATTCCCTGACACAGATTAATGTTCGGGTGATACTGGTCGTTTGCATTGTACCCTTAGAGAAGCACTTGCTGTGTGATAATTTTCCAGCTCTTAGGGGAGCACAGTCGTAGTAGTGTTTTTCCATTGTGGAATATCTTGTTCACGTATATGCCTGTATGAGGTTTTGGTAGTAAAAATGGTGTCAATTACCCTTATGATTTTGGTTTAAGCTTACCATCAAGGCAATGTTCTGATTGGAGTCTCATTTTGAGTTTTGAGATTGCCCTAAAAAAATGGGCATTGGCGTAATTACCATATTGTGCAATTACTGCTTCTATTTCTGTTTAGATTTTTCTTTTTTTAAAAAAGATAATAATTGCCATTGATGTATATTTCCTTTTCTCTAAGTAGAGAATTTAAGAATTGGGTTACGCTTATTTTATTCTGTTGGAAATTGTTTTACAATGCTATAGAGCTTTTTATTGTTGAAAACCTATTGATCCATCTCTGCATGGTTATTGATGCTTTTAAGTTATTATGCTGTTTCAGGTTTAAAATCGCCGTTGTCAAAAAGTCGTATAACTGCATTGGGTCATTGTTTCGTATTTGAGTTTTTTCACTACTCTTGGAAGTGAACTACTGACATGTGCAATCATTGTAGATAGCTCTCTGTTGCAGATGAGTTTCTTCTCTTAGAACTGTAAATCAGATTATTGTTTACTTGCTAACCCAACATTGTCAGGAAAGCAAATTTTGTACAAACATGCATTATTTGATTGTTTAATAAAAATATTAATAAATTGAATATATATATATATATATATATATATATATATATATATATATATATATATATATATATATATATATATAGATCCTTGCCAATGATAGTGATACTAGTTACTGGTGACAATTGTTCTAGCTGGTCAAAATGTTTGTCTTTAATTCCTTCACAGGAAAACAGAGAAGTTGAGAAAAAAAATGGATATTTTCGCCCTTATTTTTTGTACCTGGCATTTTACTTCGGGAGGGCTCAATTGCTCGTGTACCAACCATTGTGAAAGGAAATTTTTGGACCCAAACGTTCAGTACATGTACTAATTATTTGACTATTACTTGCTGAGATCTTGAATTGAATGCTGGAACCAAGTTTGAGCTGCATGATGATCTCTCTGAAATTTTGGTTTTTGTTGAAATTTATCTGGCACTTGTGAATTTTTATCATTTGGTGAAATTTTCCTGCCGTTATTGGAGCCAATCAATCCATTGGGCATAGTGTGAACTGTGAATGGAAATGTGTATGATTTTACTATACTGTTGACGGACCTGACCTGGGACTTGTAAAAGAGAGGGTAAAGTTATTTGTGTTGACTATGTAAAGTTTTCAATAACAATTAACTGGGGCAGATCATGATATAGAATGCCTATGAGCCGGAAACAAGCTATGAGAATGTTTTAAGAGTGGTGGTGGGATGATGGATGAGGACATGGATTTACCTCCGTATTTCCATCGTTATGTTATACAAAATTCATTCTTTTAATAGGAAGTACGCAGCTTCATTGGGAAGCCTGCCCTGTGGGTGTGCACATGTCTCTTCTAAACCGTAAAAAAATTTGTTATGAGGTTATATTTATTTCATACGTTTTTATTATTTGCTTTCTACTTTGGTTGTATGCAGGAGTAGATCAACTAGAATTGCCACCTTAGAGGCAGGAGGATGCCTTTTTTTATGCCCTAAGGTATGTATCTGCTTTACCACCCTCATTTATTAAAATTACAGTGGTTGTATATGCTTACAACAACGCCCATTCATGGCTTGTTATTGTACAACTTAATAAGGGAAGTACCATCTGAAGAAATTTACCACAAAAAGATATCGGGTGTGCTAGTAAAGTAAAATATGATTACCCATAAGATCCATATCAACTATTTAACTGGTCGGTTTTACCGGTTGCAAGAGATCAATTCAAGTTTGTTATGATTAATCAAACGTCATATCAAACAAACATGATATATGTTACTATTATCCTTGACCTAAAAATATAGTATGTTGTCAACAGTTATTAATTACAGCTCTATTCGAGGGTGGCGTTTCAATAATAATTAAAGGGGATATTTCTTTGACCTCCAATTAAATTTTAAAAAAATATTTATCAACAGATTTTTGTTAAATTAATATTTACCCTCAAAAAATTATCACTGTTTTTGTAAAAATTAACATTTATTTCCTAAAAATCTGGGGTAAGTATTAGTTTTAGGGATAAGTATTAGTTTAACAAAAGTATGGAGTTAAAGTCTTTTTCTCAAAATGTAATTGGGGGGTCATTGTAATTTCCCTTTTATAAAAGTTAATTCTACAATTCAAAAGTTTGAAGTTGTATTAATTTTTTGTATCATTATATGCTAAAGAAATTTTTGTTTTTTCTTGTTTTTAGAGCTCAATGTTTTAACTTAAAAAAGTGTTTTCAAAAATATTAAAACACTTTTATGTCAAAAATGAAAAAATTATATTATTAATAAATCCAAATTCTTAATTAAGCAAGTTCTTTGTTTTCAGAGACCCTATTGTCGCTTCAAACTAAATGAGAAGGGGTTCATATGCTATACAGAAGATTCTTCAGTTCTTGGTAGGATTTAGGTTTCTAGAAATGCTGTGAAAATTTTATTGCAATTCGTTTTAATTAATTAATTCAATTTATCAAATTTTAGTTCAGATAACTCATTCTTATTGATTAAATCGAATTTGTGTACTAATAAATTAATTTGATGGTTTGGTTGGTTGATTACATTATAGTTCTGTATCTCGTAGACATGGTAGTGGATTTAAGTGAACTGCAATACAAGGTTGCTTCGGTGAAATGAGATTCATTATTTTAAAACTCTTTAACTTATTTGCTAATCTGCCCGTAATTTTATTTTTATGAGGATAACATTTTATGATCTTTTTTTTTTTCTTCTTTAAATAAATGTCACGGTTGTGCTTAGCATTATTCTAGTTGATCAAATAATAGGTGTACAGGCATTCTTATTATTGCGCACACACTCTCCCCTTTTATAATCAAATGTTAACCCCTCAGGAGCTTACTGCGGCTGTCCTTCACTTAAGGCGCCCTCCAAGAAAAGGACAAAGTAATCCCTTCAATCCCAAAGAATGGAATCAAAGGCTGTTTCTCCCCGATTAGAGTCCTGAGAGAACAGTCCTTGTATGTCCTGGAAAATGTGTGCTTTCCCTTTGTTGTTGATGATAAGAGAACATAGATAATTGAAAATTTCTCACAAGTTGTTTTAGTGTTAATCTCTTTATAAATATTCGAAAAAAGAAAATATGAGAAGGTACGGTAACGGTAGGGTAGGATTTTGCTTCTTGATAAAATTTGTCTTGGTAGTGGTAGGGTGGGCTAAGATAAGAAACTGGGAAGCCCAATGAAGTGAAGAGAAGCCATGGTAAGCGTAGGGCAGTGCCTAATGTTGAATTAACAAAGTTAAAGCTTGCTTTAGTGGGACTGGGACGCAGGATGGAAGATTTTGCATTACATTAAAAGTAACTCCGCCTGTGTCTTGTTTAATGTTGATGTATGCATACACAGCCGGTCCCAAGCCCGGATAAAGGAGGAGGGTCTTGCTGGATAGGACTGGACTATTAATGGCTTTCAGTTTCATGATATTTCTTTCTGTCATCTTTGATCAACTATATATATATATATAATATTTATTTCTCCTATCTATTAATTAATTATAGGTAAGCAACAAGTAATTTTTGTTCAATGCTTGCAGTAGCATCTTCTGAATCTACCTTTTGCTTCCTATCCTGGCTGGATAAAGAAAACAAAATCATCAAGCAGCGATGAAATAATGATTGTTGAAGATTATCTTGCAAATTGCCGTTGCCATACCAAACACAAGATGATTTTCTAATATTCACTTAGTCCAAAAAGACATAATATGTTAGATAATGTACTGGCTCCTCTAGCACTAGCCCTAGCACTGTGAAGCTGGGGGGATTTGTTGATATCTTTAAGAAATGTACTGAAATTTAGAAAGCTGAAACTGAAAGGGATTTTGATGTGTAAAAGTAAGTATTAACTAATTACAACCGCATTATAAAAGGGCTTTAAAATTGACTAGATTTTAAGAATTAATAACAATAGAATCAGTTTATAATGTGAATGAATGAATGCGGGTTATGATGTGATGATAATACTAAGTAGGTAGGTGTGTAGTGGAAATGGTAGTACAGAGTGAGAGAGAAGTAGGATGGATGGGAAGAATTCCAATCCATTTTATTTGCATTTGCAATTGCAATTGCAATGATAGGGTCCCACCCAAGTCCATCCCAAAGCCCATACCCACCCCACCAGCTCAAACTTTAATGTCCAGCGGTAGCCCCCCCGTCTGTCTGTCTCTCTTTCTTTTCCTCGTTCTCATTCATTCTCATGGGGAGTAACAGTGATACTCGTTAATAATAATTTAATTTAATTTAATTAAAGAAAGAAAGAGGAAAGAAAAGCAAGCAAATAGTGTATTAATCCAATCCAATCCTCTCCTCCTAGGCCTAGTCCTGGACTAGACTCTTTCTCTGACTATCTCCGTCGTTGGAGTCTCTTTTAGCTTTACTTTTGTCTTTCCTTGTCCTTAGATTTCTATCTATCTATCATTTTTAATATAATAATAATACTAATAATAATAAATGGATCTTTTTCTCTCTCCTCTTGTTTGTTGCATCAGAGAAGCAAAATCTACATGGTGTCAGCTTCTGGTTAAAGCGCCTTTAAAAAGGAAGGTCTGAGTTGGTTTAATCAATTCTAAATCTTTTAATCTTATTCTTATCGGAAGAAAGAAAGGAATGTGAGATTGTGGGTTAAGAATAGAAGCAGAAGCAGCTGCAGCCCAACTCTAAATCTCTCACTCATACTAATTCGACTGGCTACTGGTTGGTTCAGTAGGAACCGAGTGTAAGAGTAATGGGGTCTGAGCAGAATAGATTTCCTCAACAAGAACGGGTATGCTTTCTATTTTCTTTACTCATTCTTCCATTTGACTCTCTTTAAAGGCATTTTGTTATCCAGATCTGGCCTTCTTTTTTTCTTCTTATTCAGATCTCACCTGATCTGATCTATTCTATTCTATATCACCTCACCTCTTCTTTTTATTTTTCCTTTTCCCTAATTTTGTGTTACGCTTCATGCATTTGCTTCTGTTTATGCTATCCTTCCCCTTGATGGCACGGACATGGACATTGCAGCTAAGTCAACATTACATCACTCTGAATATATCCTTTTCAAAAGTTGTATCACACATTCAACCTCAAATATCACTTCAAATTCCCATCCAATGGAGCATCAACTCTCTGCAGATCTAATGGCGTTTCAAACACCTCCAATTATTATGTAAAATATATAAAAAAAAAAAAAAAAAAAAAAAAACNAAAATAAAAAAAAAAAAAAAAAAAAAAAAAACACTATTAACTAAGTAGTTTCGGATTCTACAATTAATTCTTGTTCCCTATTCCTTTCAAACATGTATCTATCTATCTGCCAATTACCAATTAACTGTCAAGTGATTCTTTTGCATATTATTTGCATCATCTATGACTATGACTATGCATAACTACATTCTCTCTGCCTCTCCTCCTTCCGCTCCCATTTCACACACACATTTGATCAAAAAGAAATCCTTCAAGTATTTTATTAGCCTTGTTGGTACCTAGCTAACTATTCAATCGCCACGACCTCGGACTTTAATTGGACTGAATTCTCGATCCCCAATCAACTTAAATTTTGACTAGCCAAACTGTAGGTAATGTTGAGATCCAATCATCAATTTTATAAAGGGTAGATTATTGTAAACTGTCACTTAACAAACTTATCCATGTCCTATAAGCAACTGATTTTATTTCTTCTCAGCAACCTTAAAGGAATTAGTTTTTTCTGTTGCAAACTTTGACTTACGTATTTAAGTAATGCGCTTGCATATATATATCCTACAGCATGCATTTAGCCTTGAACCTCTGAGTCCACACATTACGTAGACAGGATTGCCAAATGAAAAATGAAAATAACTATTCTTTTGAAAGGATGTCTGGCATTTGATTTTTCTTTTTTATTGGCAATCCAGTCTGAATAGTGCTTGACTTTATTGGCAGCGAAAGAGATGGGGTGGATGTTTGGGGGCTTTCTCTTGTTTTGGTGCCCAGAAAGGTGGAAAGCGCATTGTACCTGCATCTCGTATGCCCGAGGGCAATGTGCCTGCAGCCCAGCCAAACGGACCTCAAGCTGCTGGCTTGACCAACCAAGCTACAACTCTAGCTCCATCACTTCTAGCTCCGCCTTCTTCACCAGCTTCATTTACAAATTCTGCACTTCCTTCAACAGCTCAGTCACCTAGTTGTTTCTTGTCATTATCTGCCAACTCACCTGGTGGTCCTTCATCAACGATGTTTGCCACAGGGCCGTATGCCCATGAAACACAACTGGTTTCCCCCCCTGTTTTCTCAACTTTCACAACTGAGCCATCCACGGCTCCTCTCACCCCTCCACCAGAGTTGGCACACCTCACTACTCCCTCTTCCCCAGATGTGCCTTTTGCTCGGTTCTTGACATCTTCCATGGATCTCAAAAGCACTGATAAGACCAATTACATTGCTGCAAATGATCTTCAAGCAACATATTCTCTTTATCCTGGAAGTCCTGCTAGCAGTCTCATATCACCTATTTCAAGGACCTCAGGTGAATGTCTGTCATCATCTTTTCCTGAAAGGGAGTTCCCTCCTCAATGGGATCCTTCAGTTTCTCCCCAGAATGGCAAATATTCAAGAAGTGGTTCTGGTCGACTTTATGGGCATGACACTGCTGCTGGCTCCAGGGTCTCTCAGGATACAAACTTTTTCTGTCCTGCAACATTTGCACAATTCTATCTAGATCATAATCCACCATTTCCTCACACTGGTGGGAGGTTAAGTGTTTCAAAGGATTCAGATGTTTACTCTAGTGGTGCAAATGGGCATCAGAACAGGCACGCTAAAAGTCCAAAGCAAGATGTGGAAGAACTAGAAGCTTACAGAGCTTCATTTGGATTTAGTGCTGATGAAATCATCACTACTACTCAGTATGTGGAGATTTCTGACATTATGGAAGACTCATTTACCATGACGCCTTTTACCTCAGATAAAACTGCCTTTGATGCAAGTGTAAAACCTGACTCTTTGGATGGAGGACAAAAAGGACATATAAAAGAGAGAAACTTAATGAGTCAGAAAAGCCTTAAATCAGAATCAGTTGTTGATGAGGGTTTGTTCCATGGAGTAACAGTATCATGTGATGGAAATGAAGGTGAAGTCTCATTACTTTTATCTAAAATTTTCTACTTACCTGTTTGTTGATAAACCATGAATGAGGAAAGTAGGGAGTCTTAGAAAAGTCACTTCAAACCTAACCCTCAATAAGCTTTCACAGTTCATTTAGCCAAAAAAAGGGGGTTTATGCCCTCAGCAATGATAGCTGGTAGAATTCTGCAGGATATTCGGTATTTATTTCTTTTTACGCAAGTAATGTGGAGGAATTTTGCATGTTCAACCTAGATTTTATTTATTCAAACATAAGCCATCCCAGGTTTAAATTGTTTTCTTGAAGAAAATGATAAATTAATTTTTGTCCTACCCCATTTCTCCAACATTTTCTTCACAATTTTTCTGTTCCATTGTCTCATTGGATCTCCTTATTATGGCACACTATTGCCTGCAGGCAATACTGGTCTCTCAATGCATGACCCAGGGAATAAACCGAGGAGGCAACCTGCTGATGTCTCTGGATCAAGCTCACCTGGTAGTCATTTTCTCACTGATGAAGAGGATATTTTTTCAAAGATGGGATCATCTAGAATCAGCAGAAAATATCCTCTTGGTTTATCAAGTTCTGATGCAGAAATTGACTACAGGAGAGGAAGAAGCTTGAGAGAAGGTAGAGGAGATTTCGCATGGCATGATTGAGGATCAGAGCAGAAATATTTTATCAGTTGTCTTGCATATGTATTAATTTGCTGGTTTCTTTTGTCAAACATTTCTGTTTGGAGATCTCTGTGATCGATGGGATGATCTTAACCTTGTGATCTAACCTTTTCTCTCTCTCAGGTGTAGCCTGATCTCGCTGATTGATGAGTGTATTTTCAGTGATCCTAACTTTGCGTCTCTCTATGTGCTAAACATCGGATGCATCTACGTATATATTATTAGGCAACACGCAATTGAACTCCAATGAACAATTAGCTGATATAAGTTGCAACAATGGCCTTGTAAACACTTGAAAGCAATTTAAGCATTCTCTGAATGGAAGTTTTATCTAGCTGTAAATTTATTAACCTTGATCTAAAAAACATGGATAAGTAGAATGGAGTAGATAAAGATTGAAGGAAATGGTTTAGTAGTGACCAACTCTATCTAGCAAAAGACTTTTTTTTTTTCCTTTAAACATTGACCATTAGTGAGACTGAAACACAAGGGAAGGGGATTGGGAATTTGGCTTGCATTTTGCGTATGAAATTATTTCCCGATTCTCTACAACCACATATTCTTTGAATTTGCAATATGCCGTCCTCCAATGTGTACAAGTTACAATCAGCAATAAGAAAAAACTACATAATCACTGAAGCCAACATAGCACAATTTAATGCAAAAACCGGAAAAATTTTCTATAACCGTTAATAAATAATTTGAATTACAATCAATAACATGTTCTTACCGTTGGGCTTTCAGCCAATGTAAAAATTAGACAAATTTCTATCTGCATCTACCGGCTATGAGCTGGATGGTAAATCTTTTGAATTCCAATGATTACATGCTTAGTAACTCTTATTGGCATGTAAGAGGAATAATACCAAAAATCTTGCCTTTCCACTGATTACAAGCAGCAGAATTGATCAAAAGGAGAATCAAATGGGTGTAATTCTATCAAAACACCTTATTCACAGGTTCGCTCTATTTGGCTCTATTCACATAGCAGATTTACATGATTATCTGTTCTGGTATGAGTTTGCAAATTGAACCGTCTATGTCAACTGATGCAGGCTTCTCGCATTTTTCCCTAACAAAACAAATTACAATACGAGTCATAATTCTTATAACATGTCATAGAAGAAACTGACAATAACGGCAAAAATAAAGTGAACACCATCGACAGTCCACTTCTTTCAGTGGAACATATATCCCTAAAACCAGAAATTATTGTACTGGCTGTGGCAGGCAAATAAAGAACAGAATTTAGCCCGATGGTTTCACACTACAAGACTTTCAGCATGGCCCTAAGTAAAAGTAACCATTATCTCTCCTAATCCAATTTCCTCGACAACAGGGATTCCAGACATGCCCACTACTTTAATTTCCGATTTGGTCATGGAGGCAGAGTTGTATGATTATGGATTTTTTGGTTTGTTTAAGGGAGAGGGCTTTTCCTTCGTATAGTTTTTGGTAGATGTGGTCCAATTTATACTTGTAACCCCATTTTTTTAAATTTTATGCCTTCATTTTCCTAAAAAAAATTTAAAAAAAGTGAGATTCCATTCCACATATTTTATGCCTGTATCTTCTCACCATGCAACAGCAATAAGGAGATCTAGTGAGGTCATGTTGTTGGCCGTGTCATTGTAGATAAGCCACGCCCCACAGGAAGAACTCCCTGAACGCCATCTGATTCTTCATCTAATGAAGCTGCACAATATAAATTATATGCAACTCAGGAGAGAACTCTTGCAAAACAAAATTCTTATGAAAAATAGCAAATTCATAGATTGATCTACACTGATGAACAGAAAGGTAACCATGGTTTAACCCAGAAAAGGAATAGAAAAAGGGAAACAGATATTTCATGTCAGGAGTCCTCCACTAAAATGGTTCATGTTTCATACAAATGTCAATCCACCTAGCAGAGAATATTCAAACTCTCATGGCTGGAAATCAAAAGCATGTTCACTATATTTATACCTCAAGATGAAGTACTCTTCATTAATTATTAATTCACTTAATTCAACTATTCCAAAGGCACAAGGACAAGGGATAATATGTCCTTACCAGTACCATCTTCACCAGCCTGAGCCCCAGCAATCCCAACACATGAATATAAAGAGTCCTCATCCACTTTCAACTGATCATATGCAAGGTATATGTCCTCTATAGTAGCAGCTTCGTATAGTGAAGTAAGATCCTTAATGCATGATATGTCCTGAACACCACAGCCATACAAAAGCAATAGACCTTAAGAAATTCTAGAAAAAGTTTTAAGTGACAACCATTTTCCTTTTCTTTTTCTTTTTTTTTTAATTACAATGAACTTTGGACGTAGAAATTATTATCTCTTCTTTTATCAATTAGAAAGATAAGAACTAAAATCAAGAATGGGCTATCAAGCTCTAAGGCTTTCCTCTATACCTTCCTTGGAACAGAAGAAGCTTGGAGGTGAGCTAACAATCCGAGCCAATAGGCATTTGACTTAATCTCAGCTTCATGTCTCATGAGGAGGGTTCGCTTTGCCTGTGAATTGCAATAGATGCACCATATTAACTTTACTACTGGTTTTTTTTTTTTTTAAAATCCCACAGAGAAAAGTAACTTTAAACACAGAGCTGTCCTGAGGAGGGTGTAATTATCTGTACTAACTAAATGCTTTGATTTATGTGGTAACATAAAAGGGTATAGGATGGATGTATGACAACTGACCCTGTCCAGCTCCCTTCGAACAATCCGGTTGCTATGCAAGCCTCTAAGAACGCTCTTGCATGCGTCAACAGCTTTTTGTACCTGGATTTTATATAAGAAAAAAAGCTGGTAAGAGGTCAGAAATGACAGAAGACTTCCTGATGAAGATTTATGGAAACCAAAATCTCACCTTGCCTGGAGTTGATGTTACAGATATCACATACCATCCAAGCTTAAGCCGATCAAACAGGTTTAATTCGAATGATACATCATAAGTTAATCCAAGAGAATCTCGGACTGTTGTAAAAAGCCTGTACCAAGCTCAAGGAAAAATTTCATGCTCTAAATAATGTCTAAGAACAGATTAATTTTGTTTAACTGTCACTCAAAAGTACTAATAAACATATTATCTAATAAGACTATCAACCAACATATCAACATAACTAGGGGGGGAAAAAAGACAACCGTGTTGAGTCATCTGTTTTTGTCATGAATTAAGTTCCATGTGCCTGGAATAGATATATGATACATCGTACTCAAGGTGGGCAAAACCAGCACTCAAGATCCAAGTTTGCCAATTCTTGTTTATGTTTATCACAATCAGAAAGACATAGCAAGATAAAATTCTCAGATGTCCAATGCCTTATTTGTCAATTTGTTTATTCCTATAGTGATTCTTAACCATTTTATACAAAATTGACAAATTACTGAAGCCCGTTACTAAGAAACAGTTTTGCCACTAACACATTAGTTGATGAACATTGATACAAGATACTGCATCGTGCATGAAGGAACACACTCATCCATCAGTTCTATGACGTGTTATACTTTGTGCAAGCTACCGGAGGTATTACCTAGAATTTATGATCTCAGCCAGCAGACCCATTGTAATGCCAAAGAAAAGGGGATGGGTGTGAAGTTTTGTATGTTGATCATTCTCAACATTCTTCCCCTCCATAAGAGGTTCGACAATTTTTGGTTGGACATCTGCATATACATTACAGTTAATGGTGCATGAATGGGCATATCAAAGCTTAAAATGCTTGCACTCCAAAAATAATAAATCTTATAAAACAGCACTAGGACATAAATAACCAAATAAAATAAATTATTCACTCAATGCATGCATGTGAAAAAGCAAGGCACCTACCTTTCACTGCTTCACCATGTTAAAACTAGAATAGCAACAGAATGCAACATCTACCTTATCCTACATTCAAGTTCACATCTGAAAAACCAAGTGACATTGATAGAGAAATTACTAATTATCATCCAAATTGCCCAAATATTTTTGACACCTCCATATAAATTCATGACATCCCAAAAAAAAAAAAAAGAGAGATGGAATTTCCAGAAATGCGGAGCAAAGTCTTAACCAAAGGTACCGTTCGTGTTCTATATTTCTTTGGTGAAAGCAAAAATTCTAAATAGAACAAGCAGCATTATTTCTTTTTCTTAACTTCTGAGTGACTAGTTTCGATTATCGAGCATAATCTCACCATTAGCAGTTGGCGTATCCCCAAGTGACTCAAACAGGTCTTCTCCATCAACTTTAAAACCCCAACGATTTGGTGCAGGGCCTGCGATGTAGGCACATGCTCTCTCATCTGTGTCCTTCAGGAATACCTGAATGCAAGCAATGCAAATACTGATTATATGGTTTTAAGAAATAAAATTATGGTCAACCAACATGCAAATTTCTAAGGAGAGACCCAACTTGGCTAAAGTTTTAACACGATAATTCATACACATTCCTTATTTTTTTATATCTAGAAAATTGAAAACTACATCGAAAAAATAACTTATTCAATTCTCACTTGTTGATGTTGCAAATCTGATGGAGCTGGTCGAAACATGATAGGACTAAATTCATGCTCTCTGACAGCATCACCTGTTGCTCTAACTGTTCCTAGATAGTCGAGAATACAAGACTCAATCTCCTCCTCTGAGAAGTCCCCAACAATACTTACCTGGCAATGAACACCTCTTAGATGATTAGATGTGTCATGTTGAGATGCAATGGTCATCAAAAAGATATCAACAGTAGATATTACCCACCTCCATGTTGTTACCCACAAACTGATTCATAACTGCATCTTTTACTGATTTCAACGTTAAATTTTGTAATGATTTTGGAGTCGGCTCCACAAACCGCTCATCTCCATTCAACATCGCCAACATTAGTTTGTGAGCTGTTGAACGTTCCAAGCTCTTGGGAATGGACCGATAATATGAAAGATACAACTGTCTAGCCCTGTCAAATGCATCATCCAACCAGACACTATGCTGCAAGTCACCAAACACCACTATGCAAATGAATAAACAGAAACTACTACTAAGTCATAGAAATAGATACATGTTTTGCTAATATGTTCTTGCATAGCTGTTAATAAGGACATGCCTTTTTCAGAGTAAAGATTATGGTTGAATAGGATTACCTCAAGCACCATATGGAGTAACTGGAAAGCAGCACGCATGCCATTGTCTCTTAGAGTAAAACGGAATTCCATAGCAATAAATTCTTCAGTGGACTCCAATGAGCAATTTATTAGGTGATTTACGCAAAAGAGTTCAACCTTGAGAGTAATTAAACATATATCAGAGAAACAGCATTGCAGGGAATGGGGAAACTATAGTAATGAGAAGCGTCCCCACTATTAAATTACAATACATATAACATAAATAGCAATACAACTTTGTAAACAATATGAGCAAAAGGACTAAATAATTCATTTTGTAGGGTAATATCTAGTATGCAAAATTATTATGTGAAGTAATAACTCCGGGCCATGCTTTGAGGTCACATCCCATCCTAACTGAAATAATGCTTACGAAAGAAGTAATAGAATAGAAGGGTACAAAGGGGAGAAAAGGCCAATGGTTCTTTCATGGAAATTAACTCAGTTTACTACATTATACATCTTTACATCCGATATTCATAGTCCAGCTTTTTTCTTTTCATTTATTTTCTTTAGAGTAAAATCTTACAACAAAAACCTACAACTCTTGGTTTGGTCATATGTTCTTTAGCATTCTATTTTATAATTTTTCAAGTTTCTAATATTTGACACACATCAAAAAGTTACCAATATAAAACATATATAAATTCAGTTACCTGCTCCCTTGAAAAGGTGCCCACACGACCTCCCTCACTCAGAGTTCGAACACCCACAACAACAGCCCCTCTTGACTCAGAACTTTCAGCTGCTCGCCCGCCACCAACAACAAGCCGCATAACACCTCCTTGAGCTTCATTTTTGGAAATCTGAACAACAAGGCATAAATGTGAAAGATAAAATCAATTATACATTCCCATAGCCCTAACAATGTGAACAAACAAAAGATAAAAATGAGACATGGATAAGAGCCATCTTCCTTATTCCAAGGTAATGAATAATACCAAACTGAAGGATACATACTTTGTAATAACAAGAACTGAAGAACTGAAAATTATATTATGAAAAGAGAGATATAGAATGAGAAAGGCTCATAAGGAAAAAAAATACATTAAAAAAAAGGTGCTTCATAAAACATTTCCATGCTCTAAAAAAATCTTAAGCCACGAATTTACACTCACACATATATGTCCATTTAGACATAAAATAATATAACATCCCAAAATGCAATCAAATAGCAAAGAAAGTTTAATCCAAACAAAACTAAGTCACACCTTATAATTTATAGGAATCCCATTTGAAAGACGCCGTTGAATGATCCCAACCTCCTTGTCATGCACTTTTATGACATCTAACTCTGGACTCAGAGGAATAAAGCATGGCCTGCGCTGCAACTTTAACTCCTCTAACTCTGACAGAGATATCAATTCTTTCGGAACCTCAAGCTGCCCAAACAAGCCATGCCATTAACTCAATAATGAATTCAGAATAAGACATTCACATAGATACATCATTCAAATGAAGTTCTAAAGAAAGGGTACCTCTGGCTCTGCCTCAATAGGCTCCTCTAGTCCTGATCTTATGGCATCTATAATCTCATTTGAGGATATTTTGAATTCAGTTTCACCTATTCCATCAGCATGCACCTTCTTTGGAACACATGCAACAATAGCTGCAGGAACAGATGCAGAAGTTCTTCCAAAATCCGAAATAAATTCCAACACCTTGGCACCAATGGAATTAACCTACACCACCATATAGTTATAATGACAAGACATTTCAGTGAGAAAAAGTTTCAAATATAAGATGCGTAACAGAATCTATAGTATTTATCATTCAGAGGATCAACTTCCACAATTAAAAAATTACACCTGTCCACATGAATTAAAGTGCAAAAGGATTTATTAACTACTAGCACCAGTACAACGAACAATGATTAGTAACTATTGACAGCAGTACAACCAACAATGGTACCAAATTTATGCACACACCAGTCCACATGCATTAAAATGCAAAATGATTTATTAACTACAGGCACCAGTACAACCAACAATGATTAGTAACTATTGACACCAGTACAACCAACAGTGCCCCAAATTTATGCACATTCACCAGCATTACAGATCCAAGATATCTTCAACTCATAAGTCAAAATGTGGTAATAATTTATAAGCAGATAGGAATCACAAAGCAATATAAGGAATAGAAGACAGAAGAATTGATCTTTTATAAAAGAGCACAAGTTGGAAGAAATCAGTAAGAAACATGCAAATTCCGCTATTAAATTCCAGGAATTACAAGATACATAGGATGCGATTAGCTTGCTGTCAGCCTAACTCATTTGCAAACCTCAATTAGCAACAAGTAAATAAGTACAATGGCAATTATAATTTTGTTGACCTAATATAATGAAACATAAATCATGTGGCAGAAATGCTCATAGGTAGGGTAATTGTTAGTAGATATTACTTCTTCAAGAGTAATTGTTCCAGCAACAGCAATCAGACTTTCATGTCCTTGTCTCTGATCCATCACTGCATGGCCTAAGGCATCACTCTCCATAATGAAATCCAAATTATCAACAGATGACACATTATCGATCATAGCTGCCAGGTGTTCACTATCTTTTAACAGTGCATCCATGTAGCGAGTTAATTCACCTTTGGTGACACCAAATTCTTTAAGCCTTCGAACCTGCACCAAACAAAATATATTATTAGCATTAAATTATGCAGGTAAAGAAGATTTAAGTCAACTTCAACTAATTGCAGAAGAAGCATGCAGTGCCTGCTAAAGCCTAGAAATTGTACCGGTCACTGATTATATTTGTCTCTAAGGATTACTCCTGACCAGACCTTTCATGAATAGAAATGAAGGGAATAAAGTAAAAAAGGTACAACTTGGGAAAAAAATAAAATTGTTACTTCATCTCCATGACTGGAATAAAATAAAAAGGTATAACTGAAAAAATTATATAAAAAAAGATTCTTCATCACCTTGACTTGTTCAATTAGAGCTGATACATAACAGACCCAAGCGAAGAAAAAAGTAACAAGACCAGAATCAAAAAAAGAACAAAAGTTTCATTAAGTTATTAGTGAAGACAAAGTGAGAACAGCAACAAATACGAACCTCTTGAACGGCAACTCTAATTGCACTTTGCCAATTCCTAGGTTCTGCAGTTACTGTAAGGGTTGTAACTGTGCATCCTTCCCTTCCAGAATCACTATGATCCATTTCAACAGAGGTAAATGGCGGATTTGAACTCTGAAAGTTCCAATAATTAGCAAACTCTTGAAGGACTACAGAACTTGAAATGCAACATATAATTTGAACACAAGAACTTCTAAAATAATAATTCAAACACCACTAAAAGGAAGTTTCAAAAGGTTGGCTTTAAAGATTTAATTTTGTCTGTGCTACTTGTCTTAGGAAACCATAATTGTATATATATAGAACTCTACATTCAACTGAAATCACAAGCACTGTCTAGAAATAGATATTCACAATGGTCATGCCATTATTCCCCAACTGACATGTTAAGCATTGCCTACAATCATTTATCAAGCTATTTAAACTTTTGATATAATCTATATTTTATAGCTTAGACACAATTTTTTACTTGGAAAAAGTTTACCAACTAACCAAAAAAAAAAAAAAATTAGCAAAATGATGATAATGATACCTGCAAACAGATCATTTCACAATGAGTATTGAAATTGCACACATAAATATCAACCCACCTTGTATCTTGTGTTAATTCGAAAATGCAACGCAGATAGAAATATTCTCTTCATCAAAACATTTCGCAGGTCACCATATGTTCGGACCTTATTCACTGGAATCTGTAGTAAAATTCACATCAAAGCTTCAGGGAAGAAAGAGAAAAAGGAAATTAAATCAACTTATTGAAGGTTTATTTTGAAAATAATGAAAGGGAAATTGCCATGCGCAGGAGACATATACCACACCAGAATACACTGGCAAGCTTTTCAAAGTTATCACAATGGAATCTAAAATTTTTATGCAAATATAATTTCTTAGTACTACAAATTCTATTCTAAAATCAGGGAGAAGAGGAAAAGAACAAATATGAGTTCACAATATCAATTTATAACAATAACATGAATCAGGGGGCAAAAAAACTCCATCAGAAGATCTATAAACCAAGGAAATACTGATATGATGATCAATATATAAGAAATAAAAAATGCCATCACCAGCCTTTCCAATGAATCCATGCGATTTAATTTTTCAATGCGATATTATCTATGTTGTTTATCAGTAGATATTTCATCAATGGGTATAACTCGTAGGATTCAGGACACAAGTGATAATAAAGATTTAGCTGCAATTAACACTATATTAATCCATGGCTTGCTTCAACTCTCATATCATAACAGGGCTACTTATCTCTTTAGTTTTACACTCAACATCATACATTGAGTGAGTAATCAAAAGATTAAAAAACATAGCAAAATGATGATTTTAGCTTTGAAGTTGAGAAGAAACTAGAAAATTGAGAAGGGTACAAAAATGTTGATAAACTGCAAGCAATTAAATAATGAAATAGCAGAAAAGAAGAACCTTCACTAAATGCCCTATACACGCAAAAATCAAATGATTAAAGTGGCAACAAAAATCTTCATAGTCCAGACCTTGCAGAACATGTTAATTGAGAAATTCTGAAGCAGCTCATGCTGAAATATCTGTGGAGGCTTCATATCTGCACAAATTCCAGGGAGAGACCAATCATGCTCCACGGGAGGACGAACTGCATGCCTTTCCTTTTTAATTGTTTTAGAATGATCTGCTGAATTAGATGATCTTTCATTAGAAAAACTTCCAGCCAGCCCTACTGAGAGCTTAGGAACCAAAAAACTAGCCATTGCACCGAATGCACTAGGACTTGGAGTGGGTGCAGACGCTGTCTCATTTTCAAAGCCAGTTTGTCCAAAGACAGCCTGTCAGGAAGCAACAAATCATGGTTGAAATTCTGACCCATAAATATATTCAAAATTTAATGATTTGGACCCATGTAAGCCACATAACAATGATTAAGTAATTTGTGACACACCTCAATCTGATAAACTGTCTTTGAGACATTATCAATATCCCCCACAATGTATAAGGTTCCATTAGCAGGGAAGTACCAACGCTCATGGAATTTCCGTATTTTATCAACATCCCATTTCTTAATCTGCTCCTCTAATCCAATTGGGAACCTTTTGCTTAGCTTGTTTTCAGAATGCAGATGTTGTAACAACTACATACAAATGAATTTCACATGAATAAATGATATTGACCAGCCAGATGAAAATAATGATGGGAGTAAAACAGAAATAGATATTATTCATACCTGGCAATCAACACGATACTCTATTGTATTCATCATCTGCAGTTCTGAAAGTATCGCACGGCGTTCTTTTTCAATTCGGGAAGAAAGGAATTTTGGATGGAAAGCTATCTGTATACATCACAGAAATACAAAAATAAATAACACATCAATGTACCATCTTCAAGTTTATTTTATTTTTTTCTTTTAGAATTTAAAGAAAAAATGGTAGATCACATCTAAAAGAAACAGATGCTAGTAATTGTGTTTCTAATAATAACAAGGGCAAGCATAAAGAAGGAGCAAGCAAGTTAACCCAATTCTTTGCCCACCCTTAACGAAATATCCCCATAAATCTAGGCCTTTATTTTATCATATTGCAAAATCAACTATTAATACCTCATTCAAGGCATCCAGTACGAGAGGAAGTAGATCTTCATCAGAGTCCTGACAAGCACCATTATGTTCATGTCAATATAGGCATACTTCTTTACAGATTGTTAGGGCAGAGCCACCAATACAACCAATAAATAGAAAAAAGACATGAATCCCTCAAGAATGAAACTTAGATAAAACTTATGCATGTTTATGCGTTTTCATAAGTAAGAATTACAGGCACAACCTGATGCATATCCAGACATGCATCACAACCATTTTGCGTTTCAAAATTGTTAAATATTACCAATATTGTTTTAGGCATAGGCAGTTAAAAAAGTATGTGCTTTGAGTATGTGATTAGAAAATTATAAGAAAATATGACCAAACTAAAGAAAATTAAAACAACAGATACAAGAATAGAATGAACATTCCAAACTGAAAAACAAAAGACATACCTTTGAACAAGTTGGTGAATGTATGTGGAACACTGTATGGTGGAAATCAGTGTAAGCATTAGACCGAGCTCCTGTCCCAAGAAGCTTTTCACGTTTCTTACTACCAAGGAATGCAACATGTTCAATCATATGCGCAATTCCTTGTTCATCATCTTCCTCGTCAATTGACCCAGCATGAATTTCCATATGTGCTTCAAACCTAAAATTGAAGAGAGGTATTTAAGATGATCGTAAAAATAAACACAAGCAACTTAAGATGATTTTAAATGTTAACGGGATTAGAAGGCAACAAGAAATGAGCCCAACATAGATCCATGTCAAGCTCAAACAAGGATTGGCCGAGATGAAAATACAATAATTGCATGGAATTTCAAATATTGAAAGATCAAAAATACCCCTAATAGTAATTAAATAACAACCAATTTAAGGATATTTGAGTAATCTTATTGAACCAAAAAAGAAAAAAGGAAAAAAAAATGAATATGATGGGGCAAGGGTCAGTCCTCTAAAGTGATTCCTTGATTTCACCTTTTTCAAAATCCCAAGTCCCAAACTTCAGTAAAAATCTAAGAATTTCTATTAAAAATAGAACATATCATAATTGTCCATGTTTGATGATTCATATTGGTTTCCAATGGTGCATGCACCTATTAAAATATGGGCAGCCAACTCTATTTAACAATTTTTAACATTCATATTTAAAATAAAATAAAATAAAATAAACCTAAGGCTAAAAGTGTTTCAACAATAGGAAAAATAATTTTCAACAACCTGCAAACCTTATATAGTTGGTTGAATTTGTTAATAGAATAGATAAAAGTGATCAATAATGTTGTCCGGAATGAAAAGTAAAATCATATTTACACACTAGCATGGGGTTTTCTTATCTCTCAGTTTCAACCAAAAAATATTTACAAATAAACACATCCTTAGAAAGTATGATCCATACTTTGAGGATAACATATACCTGTTCGCCGGAATTTTATTGGGTAAAATAAGATAACGGAGACCATTTCCCAATTGTCCTCGATATAACTTTGGGTGAGATGGAAGTTCAGAGGTTAAAAATGCCTCTATTGCTGCATTTTCTGGTTCAGTATACAATGAATCCAATTCCTGTCTCTCAACAATACCATCTGGCCAGGTTGTACTTGCAGCATGTGGCTCATCTGGACCCACAGTAGCACAAGGAACCTGAACATGCTTCACCTAAAAATTATACAAACTACAAATAGTTAGAATTCTCTACAGCATAAGGGATGTAAAAACTGGGTGCACACCAGAAAAAACCTATAAATATCCTTCAGAGTTACTAACAACTGATGTAAAGATGTCCAATTCACAAATGCAAGAAAAGGCCAACATTCTCACTCAACAAGACATTATGTACAATCTTCTCACTGTCAGGTAGTACACATGACAGTGATACAAAAAATTAGAGTCTAATTTAACAAGAAAACAACATCTTTTCGATCCCCACAGGTAGATGCAGCACAAAAATGTATCAGCCAGATGAGAAAAAGAAGGATAATTTAAACATGCAGAAAATTTTTAAGAAGATGATAGGGAGGGAATTTTTCTACTATAAATTAATGAAGAAAACTAGAATAATGAAGGCAAAATGATTAAGAAACATCATTGGGTAGTAAAACAGTCAAGTCACGCATAAATTTTTCATCCGGAAACAATACAAGTGATCAACTGCAACTCCTTGGAAAGTTAAACTGAATGGCATTAGATTTAAGAAAATAGGCATGGTTACATAACAAGGGTATATAAAATTAAAAATAAATAAAACTCAGCAAATACACAAATTCTTGCGCTGAAAAAGGCGAAATTAATCTAATGCCATTTTTCATTTATACTGATAACAGGTGTCACTGCGGTACCAGTTTAACAAGACCATACTCGTATGAAGGGGCATACATAAAATTGAAATATGTCCAATCCAACAATGGTAAGAGAACTTACAGGAGGAGGAGTGTGGCGTAAATGAAAAGAAGATTTGTCAAGAAAAACTCTGGGTATAGATTTTACAAATGTGGAACGAGTTCTACAGTGGATTTGATTAAGAGAGCAAGAGATGCAACTAAATTGTTCTCGTCCTCCTTCACCAAAACTAAATACGGAAGGATGACGTTTCCTAGTAACAGCCTTGCGTATTGCTACAGCTTCAGAGGAGCTCAACCACCTTCAAAAACAAGAAGAATTAGAATTAATTATTGAAATTGAACGTAGATATATACTTGGTGTGATGAGTACCTGGTAGTGGTAGGAGAAAGAAGGGAAAGAGGCTTGGCATGAAAACGGTTGCTGAGGGGCAGATGACCACGCGGCCGCACAATCGAATAGTTGTTTTCTCTTTGATTAAACCCAGGACGTATGTGAGGCACGCCAACGCCAGCTACTAGAGAGCTTATGCTTGATGACGACGTTGCCATCTTCTTGTTTTATTAATATATTTATTTATTATCAAACTCACGTTCCACCTGCTCTGCTAGCGAGAGATATGGAGGATTAGAGACGAGGGAGAGTCAGAGGACGAAAGGCCCTCGCTGCTAGATTTTTTT
>JANKKB010000524.1:61882-73875 GCA_026225775.1 Bursera palmeri
AAATACCTAAATAGATCAACCATCTTCAGTTATACATTCTCTGTACTTCTTCGTAGCCCTAACGACCAGATTTCTTTAGTTTTGATAATCACGATGTTTTTTGGCCAATAAGAGAAACACAAAATTAAAATAAATACATAAAGAAGCAATTATCAATAAGGAAATGGGAATCAAGTGCACAGCACACGTATGGGATCCTTCAACTCATTGACTCATCCCAACTTCAATGTACCCCTCTCCCTCATCTTATTTGAACTTCAATGGGAATTAGGTATTTGTTGTTTGAACTTGTTTAAAATAAATATTATAATTGTATTATTGTTTAAAATGGGAATTTAGTTTTTTATTATGATGAATGATTTATTTAAAATGGGTATTATTATAATAATAAAATATTTTAGATCAATTTTAGAGAACTAAAAAAGTCAAAATCGTGTTAGAAAAATCGAGAAATGACTGAAAAAAGTTCAAGAATCATAAAAAAAAAAACCCAAGAGGCCAAGACTCGCAAGTAAATATATTTTATCTTCGTCAGATAAATATTATTCAGATAATATTTTTTTGATGATTTTTCCAACAATTTTTTTGGTTTTCTCATATTTTTTCACTTTTTAAAGTTTCAACCTTTATTGACGTTGTCAATATCTCGTTGCTAGTGTCGATTGTGGTTTGTATTCTAAAAGTTAGAGAGAAAAAATCAAATAAATATATTTGGGGACATTTTGGTCCATACAATAATATTTAGATAGGAAAATCATAAAATTCAGTGGGGTTGGTTATTTTTAAAACCCCGTGTTAATTTGGGATATATGGTATAATTTTCTATTTATTATAAAATAGTACTGCTCATGGTATAAACTAAATAGCAAAATTTCATTGATAAAGGACAAAATGAAATGAAATTATAATAATCAAATGTTTATTAAGCTGGAATAAATTGATCAATGTCTAGAATTATTCACTTATTATCGTTTTATATCAATCAAATATACGTCGAAAATTGCACATTCTCTATTAAAAAAATAGCAATTATGAAAACCAAACATTAGCAGTCCCTAATTTCTACTCATTCGAGAGGCCCTCTCCTCCACATCTCCTTCCAAATCATTAACAACCTTGATTTCTTCTTCTAAAAGACTGGAGATAGATAAATTTTAAGGAGAATTTCTTATAAATCCCCAATTTATAGGTCAACTCAAAACTATAGATGCCAACCACGATTAATTCCACTAAACTCCAACTTGTACGAATCAGTGGAAGGATTTTTTTTCCGTAATTTTTGTTGCATAATTGGAATGAAATATTGTAAATATATTCTGTTGTAATATGAGATATTGTAAGTCGGTAGTAGAGTTCTGTTGAATCTTTGTTAATTTGGTTATCCGAAAAGGGCAAAATTCAATAACAATGAAATGAGGAGTTTTTATAGTTGTTTGTTTCTCAAAGGTAGAGGCATCAACTTTTTTCTTAAATTAATATTTTATATATCTTTTTTTAAGCATATTGACGAGCAAAGGTTTTCTAAGATATATTTAGAAAAAAAAAAAAAAGATTATTATTATTTTACAGGAAATGCACTACTCACTCAAAACATCATAAAAAATAGTAAGAAGTTAAAACAACTTATTCAAAGAAATGCATGTTCTAGAAAAAGAAAGATGAAACACTATTTAAAAGGAAGGAATTGTTTAATTATAAGATTAAAAAGTAATAATATAAAAGTTAAAGAAATAGGGAGGAGAATGAGTGGCAACTGGAAACCGTGAAAGGAAAGGTCATACTTATTTAGATAAGGCAGGTGAAATGTAATACCACTCACTACACATGTCTCGTAATGACGACTTTGGCAAAGACAAACGGGATTTTTACGACGAAAGTTGTAACTAAAGTTACTCTAGGTAGGAAGCTTCTTCCTCAGCCTCAGCCTCAGCCTTACGCGCAATCGCTAACTGCCGCCTCTGAAACTACAACTGGCCGACTCGGATGGATATGGATATATTATCTATATAGCCTAATTCTGATATCCAAACCGTGTACCGTGATTCTCAATTATCCTCTACCGACTTCATCTCTTGTCTTTCTTGCGTTTCCTTTTCTATATCTATAGCCTGGCGCAGCCTAGCCTTGCCTTCATCCAGATTCAAATTCAATGGACGCTAGCCCCAGAAAATCAACATCAACCACAACTACTTTCAGACGACTATGTCGGAAACTTTCTCCGAAAAAGCAGGCACACAACCGTTCTCTTCAACATCAAAGCAGCAGCAACAGCGGCAGCGACATACAGACGGTGTTCAACTATTTCGATGAGAATGGCGATGGAAGGATATCAGCAGCGGAGTTGCAAAGCTGTTCGAGGACTTTGGGAGGGGAGCTGTCCATGGCAGATGCTGAAGCTGCCGTGCAGTTAACCGATTTGAACGGGGATGGAGTGCTGGACTTGTATGAATTTCAGAAGCTTATGGAAAGCGCAAGTGCTGACCAGGAGGACCAGAAAAATAGCGACCTTAGAGGGGCTTTTGGGATGTACGTAATGGAGGGGTCGAGCTACATCACCCCAGCCAGTCTCAAGCGGATGCTCAGCCGCCTGGGTGAGTCCTCTTCCATTGACGATTGTAAGGCCATGATCCGTGCCTTCGATATTAATGGAGATGGCGTCCTCAGCTTTGACGAATTCGCCATTATGATGCATTGAACCAAATCCAAATTTCAATTTCATATTTTTATTCCCTTCCCCTGTATGTACATACATAATTATTACGATTTTATGCCGTTGGTTATTTTATTCCATTTTTACCTAACAAAGCTTTGAAAACACTTCACTTCTCTTTATATATCATTCTCTTTCCTTCAAAACTAACACTTTGAATTAGAAGAATTTTATAAAATTTTAACAGAAAATCATTCATTACCATAAATATTCATAATAACCAGATTTCTTTTGGTCTTTCTAAATTTACTTTCAACACAAACTTTGCTCAAAGGAAAGAAACAGGAAACCTCCAATTCGTATGCATACCCTCATTCTCATATTCCGTTAAGAGTGACTACAACTTTGCGTGCGGTAGGGGCATCACGATGCTCACACAGCCATATTCCCTAAGTCATCACATAAAACAAAGAAACTTATTACACTCACAATTTCCCAACTTTAAACATCTACAAGAACAAATCTAAAATATATAATGCCACCGTTAATATCCATATTCACCTCAAGACATTTCAAGCAGGAACTAACGACACCATTGTTATGAAATGATTTATTATTACCAAACTCTGAAGCAATGGTATAATAATAAATTAAACATTGATGTTAAATGTTTAACATTATAACAGTCAAAAAGTTACTAAATCCCATCTTCCCATCATTCAAGATGATTCCAGGCGTGCTTGATCTCACTACTTCTAATGAGCATAACAAGGTCAAAGAATAGACTCAACATGCTTTTTTGTTAAAGAAAATTTTTAAAACCGCCATCATCTTTGTACAGAAGCATTTTTCATCTTGTTTATACCAGGTTTGGCACAGCAGTTCCCTAGAAAAATGGTATAGAAAGATATTCATGCGGGCAGCGGAATTTCAACTTTAGTTCAAAAAAGAATATGGCATTTAGTAAGGCATTCCTAGTGGAATTTTCTTCACCACCTGCTCCATTAAATAGTGTTATCTCTTCGCAGATTTGAATAAGTTACCTACCAGAAAGTTGCTGCCAACTATAAAGAAATCTCAAAAATTTGGATGATTAAACTATTCTTACACACCTGCCAGGTTCCCATGTTTAGCTGTCCATTTGTGATTGGAATCCTGCACAAGAATAAGAAGCAGGAAGGTCAATGCAATCAGATATTAAAATCTTAGAGAAAATATGCTCTTATAACGATCAAGATGGGGCATTCTCACGTTAGTGTGCAGCCAAACATTGATGATTTGATGTGTGCTGGCATGTCATCTGGACCTGAAAAAGTTCAAAGAAATCCGACAAACTATCAGCACCTGCACCAACTTACAAATGACTTGTATGTGAGCGGGAAACTTAAGAAAATTTATATGAAACCACGGTCAAGTAACTGCTTCTACCATTTAACATCTCTTGTTCAAAGGAGACAGACTAAATATAATCCTTTAACTAAAGTTAACATCATTAAATTTGAACAGTGAATTTCAGTACATTTTAAGAAATTACTGGTAGCTGGAAGACAGGATATAAAGAGGAAGATCAACTTTCCAGCCATGTACAGGATATGCTTCTAAGAAAAAGTTGCTATTGTGGTGCCTATAAATAGAAGAATCCGAAAGAAGATGGAAAATGATAAACAAGGATTGTAAGGACAAAGTAGTTAACAAAACAGAGATTAACACCAATTCATATAAAATCTACTTTCTCATTGTTGTTCCCAACATGTTAAACTCAATTGTACAACTCGAAGTGATCCCAGATGATATCTATATCTTTTGTGTTAAGTTGCGGTCATATTTGAAAATTAAAAGAGAGAGTATGAGCATGAGCATATATGATTGGTCAAATAAAAAGAAAACTAATCTAACACAAACCTTCCAGGGTATGCTTCCAAGGTGCAGATCTCCCCTGAAAAAAAAAAAAAAATGAATTCAATCGTTAGCTGTTGTTAAATAAAAAATATTGAAGAAAAAAAAAATAAACAACCTCTGGAACTATTTTGTTAAGGAAGGTCTCGGTGTCGTCCCGAACATCAGAGTCGTAATTCTCATTAATAGTAAGAGAAGCACTTGTGTGCTGCACTGAAAGTTAAATCAAACACAAAAAGGAACAATTAATAACACGGAAATATCGAATAATTAAATAAAAATAACAATATATCACTTACAGAAGAGGTGTGCAAGGCCACATCTGAATTCCGACAGGTCTGGCCCAATTTCCTTCACTATCTGATTCTCAATAAAACCAAAGTAAGTGCTATATGATGTAAATAAAAAGAAAGGCATTAGGGTTTGATGGTGAAATTACCTTGGAAGTAACAAGATGACAACCTCGGCGATGGGGAGGCAGAGTTATAGTCTTTTGCGCCCACTTTGGAGTTGGAGCAGTAGCAGCCATGGAATTGGGATCCTTGACGGTGCTGGGATTTTGTGTATACAGCGCTTTTACTTTTCCCACCCGACTCGGTGGCTTTGGAATTACAATACTTACACCTGACAACAAACCTGAGCTTTGCATTGTTGTGGGGAAGTGGAGGCCCAATGCGCAACACGTTATATTCGTTAATGTCCAGTTGTTCTATTGTATTGTTGGGGCGGTACGTGGTTGCGGTTTGCCCATCTTTCCTTCCTAATCCTCCACTTGTCATCAATCTTCACCTCCTCCAACGCCCCGTTTCAGATTTTTTTCAATGCAAATATTGAAGTGTTTGAAGTCTAATTATTTGATGATTTTTTAATGGATAATTATCATTCGTCATTCTATTTTTTCTCTTTTTTTTTTTTGTCTACATAATACGTTTACCTTTTTTTTCTTCTCTCATCCTTAAATTTTAAAAAAATCTCTCCTCAAGTTCTCCAGTTAAAAATTCGGTTAATTAACATCTATTAACCTTTATATTTCAATAAATTTATCATTTTACCTTTACTAACATAAAAAATAAATAATTTTTTACAATTAATATTAAGTTAATTGATCAAATTACCCTTGAAAATAAAAACCAATATGTGTTAATATTGTTCATAAAAAAGTAATTTTAATATGTGTTAAGGTAATTTGATAACTTAATTTAATATTATCTTTTAAAAATGAAGTCATTTTTTTATATATGTTAGTAAAGGTAAAATAGTAAATTTATTGAAATATAAAGGTTAATARATGTTAACTAACAAAATTTTTAACTGGATAACTTGAAAAAAGATTTTTTCAAAACTTAAGGATGAGACAAGAGAAAAATGACAAATGTTCTATATGCATAAAAAAGAGAAAAATGTAAAAGTGTTCAATGATAATTACTCATTTACCTTTTATAATTAAGTACAAAGGTTTACACTTATACTAAAAATAAATAATCTTAAGGGACTAATAGGTCGTTGCATTTTTTAAAAGATAATCATGATTTTGTTAAGACGTTTCATTCCTACTCAAACTTCATATTAATATGATAAAATTATTTTTATTTTTATTTAAGTATAGAAGGTTACTATTTCCAATTTCTTTTATTTAAAAAGATAAATGAATTAACATTTGACAAGGGTGGCCATGGCCATGGGTGGGTATAGATTTAAGGGATATTTCTCTGACCCAAATACAATTTTAAAAAAAAAATATTTAAGTCTACAGTTATGTTAAACTAAAACTTACCTCTTAAAAAAATGATATTTATTTTCTAGATTTTTAGGAGATAAGTATTAATTTTTTAGGGATAAGTATTAGTTTAACGTAAGTATATGTTTAAATATTTTTTTAAAATTTACCTGAGAAATTATAGTAAATATTCATTTGATTTAATAGAAAGTTGGTAAAGTTAAGGGTTTTTGTAAGTGACAGGCATGTGACGTGATTTTCTTAGTTAAACAATGGGGATTTTTTTTATCCTCGAAAAATTGCATAGCACTCCGACATTCCATCTGAATACAAAATTAATATTGACCCATAAAATCTAATTTGTATTAATTATATTTAATGATACTATAGTTAAAACTTAAAATAAATATATAAATCTCAATTTGATATATTTAAAAATAATAAACTCACTTCTTTAAGTATAAAGTAACATAAAATGTTTATTTATCTTAAGTTTTTTAAAAATTATTAAGTAAATTATTTAAATTTATAAACATTATTTAATAAACGAAATATGTTATTATTATTTTTTATAATATTTTTATTAAATTTTAAATATTTTTATATTATTTAAATAATTAAAATATCTATAATATTTAAATAATATTAATTAATTTTAAATAATTAATTAAGATTTTTACGTTATTTTATTATTGAAGGATTCAGTTTGTTATTTTTATTAAAAGAGGTATTTATATATTTATTATAATACTATTAAGAATAGCCGATAGAAGTACCCTTAAATAGTCAACGGAAATTTAGTTTTGAGGGATCCGTTTGTTGGTGTGTATTTAGGTGGGATGGTGACGGGTTTATAATTCTTCGGAGGGTCGAAAAAATTCCCCTTTAAATAATCACAGAAGCACAATACATGTACATGTACATCTCTGCACTGGCGATAAGCATGAGTAGATGGTGGTGCTGGGGGTTGTGTTTGTGGGGAGCGGTGATTTTTGGAGCTGCAATAAAGGCGCAATTAGCTTATGGCGGTGCTGAAGAGCCTCTGGTGTCTCGTATAGCCTTTGGATCGTGTGCTAACCAAAGCGCTCATCAGGTTTGTACAAAATTACAATCTTGTTCCCTTTCGCCTGAAATTGAAATTGTTGAATCCTGCTTTAAGTAGGTTTAACAACGCTACGCAGCCAATCTGGAATGCAATTATAAAGTTCAATCCACAAGTTTTCATTTGGTTGGGTGACAATATTTATGGAGACATCAGACGTCCTTTTAAACTATTTGGAAAAGAAAGAACAATTGGACCTTGGAAGAATGTTCCGAGGTTTGTCCCTGCTTCACATTCGGAAATGGAGTCCAAATACAACATAATGAAGAAGAACCCTGCTTATTCTCGTCTTCGTCAGTCTACCAAGGTGCTACATTACCTTAGCTACTTATTTTAAGAACTCTTTATGCTCCTTGTGCCCGTGGCCATGACAGTCTATGATTGCTACTGTAGATAATTGGTACCTGGGATGACCATGATTATGGACTAAATGATGCCGGCAAAGAATTTCCTGCTAAAGTTTCTAATCAAAGGCTTCTCCTTGATTTCTTAGATGAACCTCAAGATAGTCCACGGTGAGCCTTTGATTTGTTTATCATCACTACATTAAAGATGATCATGTCTATTTTATTGCTTCCCTCTACTCACCATGCCGTCATTACCGTAGCCGCAAGCAGGCTGGTGTCTATGCATCATATACATTTGGCCCTCCTGGTAGACAAATCAAGGTATTAAAACCAATGCATGTTGGAATTGTCTATTCTATAGAATCTTAATAGTTTTTGTAATTCAGTGAATGTTTATAAATACTTCTATTTTATAGTAGCAAATCTTAATTTATTCTCTAGTTTGTGCCCCTTGTTCACTTTATCATCTCCACCTTCGTAAACTACTGTCTCTGCCTCTTCATGTCTTCAGAGCCCTCTTGCACTGATTACGGTTATTAATTCCGTCAGATAATCCTCTTGGATACTAGATACCACAGAGACCCTTTGTCTAGTGATGGAAGCATCCTGGGAAGTAAGCAGTGGACATGGTTGGAAAAAGAGTTGAAGGGTCCAACTTCAGCCATTACCATAATTGGATCTTCTATTCAGGTTTTTAAGAAATTCATCATATGCCTCTAAGTTTGTGTGGTTCTGTATTTTGTATTTGTTATTATCCTGAAACTGCTTGTTGGAAGATGTTCCTGGCCCCTGCATAGTGGAGTACCACTACTTCAGTCAGTGGTTAATGTATGATGGTTGTGATTGCTTTTCTACCTGTGTCCTTGCCTGAAATAAAAGATGATTTGTTTGGTTCTGAGTGTGATAAGCGGTCATTTAATTTTGTGCTCATGCTACATGCTACACGCAATCACTCAAATGATCTTAAGAAACAAGTAGGCCAGGTGATGCTGATTTCTCCTTAAAATGTTGTGCCTTCAATGCTGTTCAGACTTTTTTCTCATATGCAAGCTTCATTAAACTGTTATACTTTGCAACTGTATAATTGCCTTTTCCACAATTCAGGTTGTATCAAATCTTTCGGCTACAACTGGCCCGTTGTTTTATATGGAGTCTTGGGGACGCTTTCCAAAGGAGAGGGATCGCCTTTTTAAATTGATAGCAGATAGTGGGGTGATAGTTATTGATACATGCGCATGTTGTGCATTTCCGATTAAACTGAACTACTTTTAGCTGTGAACTATAGTTTCTATGTCATGGGGCCTCTTATTTTATCTATATATATCTTTGCTTTTTTTTTTTTTTTCTGGCCTTTGAACTAGAGGAAACTTCAATGATATTAATTCTCTATGTTATGGGTTGCTATTTCGTTGTGCAGAGAGATGGGGTCTTCTTTATCAGCGGAGATGTTCATTTTGGAGAAATTACACGATATGACTGTGCTGCTGAATATCCATTGTACGACATTACCTCAAGTGGGCTTACACAAGCTGTTGAAAAGGTTTTACCACCACCTCTGCGTTTCATAGTGAGATTTGTGGCATGGTTGATGCCAAGCACGATGAGAGTCATGGGTCAAAATTGCAGACACAAATCATGCACATATGGTATGCTAGTCATATTCAATTTTTCTTATAAATCTTTAAATGAGAAGTTTCATGAGATTTTCGTGTTTTGATATTTTATTTGTGGATTTCTACAGGTCTTCCAAATTTTGGGGCTATTGAGATAGACTGGAATGCAAGTCCAATGCTTTTGAAACTTGAAGTGAGGGACACAAATGGGTTTCCAGTGACAGGTGTAAATATATCATTACCAGAATTGCAAGCACAAATGAGAAACTCTGTGGCCAGTTTTAATGGGAAAGAATATTGGAGGCACTGCTCTCTCGAAGTTAGTCTGCCTTGGATTGTCAGACATCGCCTGCCTATTTTGTTCTATTCTGCTATTGCCAGTAAGTTGTTTCAAACACTTGTAAAATTTTGTTGAATGCATTGTGCATGATATATGGTTACTGGCTGAATCCTTCCCTGCATGATATATGATTATGTGGAGTCTTGCATCAGCTCAAGTTCAAATAATTTCCTCCCTGATTGTGATTCGCCATTCGATGTTGCAGTTTTGCTTCTTGCTTTGGTAGGACTCGCTTTTGCTGTTTTATCAGTGTCCAGGCTATGCCTTCGCAAATGCAAGTTTGACTGACCATATGTTGATCACAGTTTCAAAATTTAGTGCACAGATTTTCGCCTCCAGAAAACCATGTTGATTTACTAATTGCTGCTGCAAGACAACCCAGTTTGTGTGGAGGGATTTGTTCCTTTGATGCAATATGCTGATTGCAATTTTTTGATCTGAAATAGCATTTTTGGAATCGAATTTTTAGGTTTGAGATGTAATGGAGTGATTACTCCAAAAAAATAGAAGAACGAGATCTTGTTTCTGCAGGTCGTATAGCTCTTAAGGTGCTAATGGTATTAGATGATCGCAGTAAAGTTCCAACTTTTGCAATGAAATCACCAAAATCCCTGCTTAGCCACCATGTCTTGAGAAAGAAATTCGTGGGGATGATCTTGCGTGTAGATAAAATAAAATTACCATCAGGATTCATTTGAAAGAAAAAGTTTCAATACGGTCGTATATTAGTGCATGTGATTTGTTTGGCTCATTTGTCCTAGCTGGTTTCTACTTTTTTTTCCCGAAAAGGTTATATTTGAACAAGAAGGTTGCATTAATGCTGGTCATGAACAAGGAAACACAGATGGCATTTCTCCTGGTAGTTACTAAGATGTTTAAATCAGTTTAGTTGAGTTGTGACATACTTTCCTACGTCAACCTCTTTCCATTCTACATAAAGTGGCCTTAGGTGGGGAAACAATGCAAGCATGAGTTAGCAGTGTCAGCATCCTTGTCTTTGCTGTGCAAAATCTGATTTTTTCCCGCATGATCACAAGATTCCATTCAGACTGACTCCGGTTGTGGCGCATAGTTCATGCCAAAAAACTTCACCTGATAGCAGTGTATAGATCACGGCCAAGGAAATCAATGCCAAAGGTAGTCTCTGATTCTTCCATTGTCTGTTCTTTCACAGATTGTTAACCATAGAAATATAGTGGCGAAGTTGCTCGGTTGTTATCTTGCAACTGGTTTTTGAATTTGTCATCAACACTCTCCCACAGCCTGCATAACGAGGGTCACGTCTCATCGCTTCCGAATTGCCTTGCATATTGTGGGTGCACTTGCTTATTTGACTGTTGCCCGTGCACCTATTTTTCATCGACAAGTCAAGTCAAGTCAGTCAACCAACATATATCCTCTTCGACGAAAATTAAAGGGATATGGAAGCTGACTTGCGCTAATTTGAGTTGTCAAGCCCAATATAAGCATTCTATTGGGTTTTCAATCTAGGCCTAGCCAGTCCAAAGATAAGAGCTTTGTTTCCCTAAAAATCTTCGTTTTCAGCATTGTGGAGCTCAGCACACTATCATCATCAGCATCATCACTATTTTGCTAAAATCATCATTTCCAAAGAATAACTTTTTGAGTCCCCTGATAACAAAACATAGAACGGTTAGCGGATAGAATATGCAAGGAGTAAAATTAGAAAGAGTATGTAAATGATTTTAATTTTTATGTTTTTTTTCCCTCCTTTCTAATTTTATAACATTATCAACTTTCCCTCCCTTCTAAAATTAGTAGCTTATCTAAAAATCAATCCAAATAATTTTATAATCTAACTCCATACTTCAATATTATACGATGAATGACCAAAGTTATAGAAGATATTCGCCAAATTCAAAGTAACTTCAAAAGAGGATAGACTTGCATGATATAATTTTTCCTTAATGCATATGCAAACACCACACGCATTATCCTTTCAAATTAAGACTTTTTGCATGGTGAAAATTAGCTTGTAGCAAGTTCCTGAAAATCCATTGGAAGCAAGAAGTCTCAACCCAGACATAACGTGTTATATCAATCTCTAAGATGTTACTATTTCAAACTGCACAAAAACGCAAGTTGGCAACCTTATAAACATCTGGATAAGGACCAGTGGGGGCTTTGTTAACTATATAATTCTTTTCAATTCTTCTCTAATTAAAATCAGGTTACAATATTTAGACGTCTTCAGTAGGTGTCAATAGTATAAAAAGGAAGCGTTCTGTTAACAATGATGGGCAATTTGGAAAACTATTGGCTTTTGCTTTGAGCCTAGATTGGCATGCTTTAGTTTTCCACAAATGA
>JANKKB010000526.1:8686-21717 GCA_026225775.1 Bursera palmeri
ATTTCCTTGATTAGTCAAACTGATGCATGGTTTGCTATTATAATGTCTTAGTTGTTTGCTATTTTTCAATTGAATCATATTCTGTGTCATATATCAAAATTTATTTGCATAATGCCATTTCCTTGATTCCTTTAGTATATGATATTGTGTTTTTCCATTTCTCTTGAGTAAAAATAACAAGTTCTGTTTATTTTATTTCAGCCCGAATGGAGCTTACAGTACTGGGTTTAAACCAATTACCCATCAGGTGATCTGAAGGCATGTGCTGTGATATCTTTCTCCCGTAGCATTTATTTTATTAGTAGGGTTCAGGTATTTGGTATTAAAAGGTTTCATGAAAGGAGTTAAAACTAAACCAGGGAAGGTTTGGAAATATAGAACTAAACAGAAGGGGAGACTCCAGTACCGTTAGATATATTAGTTTAAAAGTGATCATAAATTAGACCAATTTTCCCAAATTATAATTTAATCTAAAGCGCTGAACAATGGCAAGGCATCAATTGTACAAAATGTAAGCTTAATAATATCATATATTTCCATTTATAAGCAATAAATTTTTTGTATATGCTTATGATTCACCAATTTTATCAACAAAATTTGCAAGTATCTTGAATATCTGGGAACTCTAAAGTCAGTGTAGAGTAAAGATTTGCTTTCTACAGCTTCTGGAGTTGATAGGGCATCTGTAACATCCTTGATTGTCAATTTATCATAACAAACCAGATAATGGAAAATTTAGACCGTTTCTTTCTTTCTCTTCCTTTTTTTTGGTTTCCCTTTGTCTTTTCTGAAATATTTAGTCTTGATTTATTTTGCCTGATACTTCAAAAAATTTTGGGATAGTTGATCAAACTTGTTATGCATATTGTAAATATTGATATTGTAATTTTGTGACATTGAAGTTGTTGTTTTAACTTTTATTTGTTGAATTTTCCAGCAATTTGTCCGTTCAACTCGGGCTCGCAGGCGGTATTGGGCAAGGAGCTATGCTGGATGGAGACGTTTTACTGCAGCACAGCCTAGTCCAGCTCATATCGCGTTAGCATCTGTTGAAAAAGCTGGACGGCTAGATTTTATGATTACACAAAATGTTGACAGGTAAGCAGCTGTTTAATTGTTTTCCATTTTTTCAGAAACTCGGTTGCTGGCATGAACAAGCCTAGCAGCACTTACTTGTCTATATATATTTCAGACTGCATCATCGTGCCGGTAGCAATCCACTTGAATTACATGGGACTGTATATACCGTTGCTTGTTTAGATTGTGGTTTTTCTGTTAGCCGGGATTTGTTTCAGGACCAAGTGAAGGCCCTTAATCCAAAGGTTTGTCCTGTTACAGATTAATGACCATCTAGATTCCCTGAATGATATCATCTAGTACTAGTTCACTATCTCTTACCAAAGCTTAAGAAGTGAGATTGTGAATGACCTTGAAATTGTACTTATCTATTGTTATTATTATTATCAATTTTTTGATAAGACATTAGATGACTTTGAATTTAAAGTGAATGAAATTATTGTAAGCCTTATATAAAATAAATTTGTATATGTATTGTGAGCCTCAATTCTTTTAGATGTTAGATTTTGATAGTAATGTATGAGTGAACATGTGGTTATTGGGAACGTTCAAATCGAGTAACAGCATTAAAGTTGTCAAAATTTGCCCTAGCACAACCAACTTAGGTTGCAGTTCAAGTCAAATCTTATTTTGTCAAGTTAACTGATACAAATATAAGTCCTAAAATAGCCGATTCAAGCCAAAGAATGAACAAAGAAGATTCGGCCCAAGCAAGTTCTTTCCGATCCCATTTCCTCTTCACTTTCCTGAGTCCATCATTATGATGCAATATAATCCAATTAGTCTCTAATTAATTGGATTATGTAGCCTCCCAAATGATTGGATGTGTCATGAGGTTATTTTTGTAAGTTTACTTCATCTTGGCCATGAGTTATAAATTTTATGTATATTTGGCTATCTTTTGTAATTTTGGTTACTTGTAACTAGACTAGGATGGGCATTTTAGTAAACCCAGATCTAGACTAGCCTTATTATATAAAGGCTATTTCTTTTGTAAGTAGCCACTTTTGATGAATCTTAAGAAATGAAAGTTAGAGTTTTCTCTTAAAAACTCATGTCCTTTATCCAATTCTAGCCGAAGAATTGGTGGTGGCTTATTGATTTCAAGTTGGTAGCTAAGCCTTTATACTTGAAATCACCATTGGCATTCTTTCTTCTACCTTTCTAGTTTATTTTTCTTTTCTTCTTTGTTGTGGAAGCTTGCTGTCCGAATTGATCCTTGTGTGTTTTATGTTTATTTGTTGTTGAAAGTTGTGATTTGTTGGAAGAGAAGCATTCGGGTGAAGGAATATTGAAGTACTGGTGTTGTTGTGTTGCTTTGCTTGTGTGTGCCGATTGTGTGTTGTTGGAAGATTGAGTTGTAGTGTTGATTTGTGCATTTGGGTGAGACACTTAGTGGTGAGATTGTGTTGATTTTTTGTGTTGTTGATTGAGAAGAAAGTGTGTATAGTGGTAGTTCATTGTGTTGGCTGAATTTGAATGTGTTCTAGAACTGTTGGATGGTTGTTTGCACGGTAATCTATCACTCAAAATGCATGGAAACCGGGTAACTGATGAAAGCCTAATGGTTTGTTGAAGCAACATTCTTTCCACTCATGAAACATTTTATGCTTGCAATTGGATCTCTAAAGAATAAGGAAAGCTGAGAGGTTTGGAATAATGAAAATACGTTTTATTAATTAATGATTGATAAGATATATAGGCCATATGGAACACAAAAATAAGAAAAATGATAATTACATATTAACTATCCTAAAGTGTGGGAGTAGATAATGCCTATAATTACAAGTATAAAACAGCTAAGAGATTCCTAGAAATCAGTCCTAAAAATCAGCAACTGATTGTAGCTAAATAATATCTTTTCCAACAGGATCATAATTACTAAAGTAGATGGAAAACCTATTGATTTAAACCTGGATTTTTGCTTTCATGTTTCCTATTTGTTTGGGATAAAAAAAGTAGTGGAAGAAGAAAATAGCTTGATTTTCACCATTTATTATTAGAAAAATTTAAGATGATATGTAAAATCATTATAATCAAAACCAAGAATGATTTGTTACTCCGTCCTTACTTTTTGGCCTCCATGGATAACTAATCCACTAATGTAAGTTCTTTTCATGCTCAAAGGCAGTTGGATTAACTTTGCATCATGGTTCAGAAAGCTTAGGCTGACTTTACCTTTGTGCTTTTTGGTTAAAATTTTGTCGCCTGAATAAACTATCCTTTATGTCAGATCTTGTTGTCCTTTACTCATATGAAAAGATTTATCATTTGGTTTATACCTAGGTGCAAATTTTTACTTCATTTCAGATTGTTGTTTGGGACTACTGATGGATAGATAAATGTATAATTTCTACTGCAGTGGGCAGCAGCTATTGAAAATTTGGACTACGGCAGCCCTGGATCAGACAAGAGCTTTGGCATGAGGCAAAGGCCTGACGGTGATATTGAGATTGATGAGAAATTTTGGGAGGAAGATTTCCATATTCCCACTTGCCAAAAGTGTAATGGAGTGGTCAAACCTGATGTAAGGATTTTTTGTTCATAGATACATAGCCAAATTCTACAAGCTGACAATGTATTCTCTCCTAAATCCACCATAAAATTGTTATTTCTTCTCGCTAGTTGCTGATAATGATGAAGATGAGAAGGCATAAAAAATTAATAGCCAATTATTGAGAACTAAGTAAACAAGAGAAGTGTCGAGGGATTTCTAAGAAGACAAAATTAATAGCTAATTGTTGAGTTTTTGTATACCATGCATAGCAAAACAAGGGGTTTCGAGCTTAAAACTAAGATGTATATGATTCTGAGGCAGAGATGCCTTGATTTGGTTTGAAGCATGGTTAACTTTGTGATAATAACTTCATCTGGAAGCACTAGAGTAATTAAGAATCAATTTTAAATTGTTGAAATGTCAGATCTGCAAATAAAATGATAATTTGTTTTTCTTATTAATTCTTTTCAGATCCAGATGTAGAACAATGCACTCTTAACTTTAGAATAAGAGGAGTGCTAGTTATACTCTCTTGTTCACTTTCTACTTCTTGTATTTACATGCGTCCATAAAACTTTAATAGTTGGTACTTGAGTTAATTGTCCACTTGACATTATTAAGAAATAGAGAGTGAATGAGAGAGTTTCCATTAGAGTGTTGCTAGCATTTCTCTCAGAATAAATTGTGAAGAAGTGGCAGCATAGTTGTGGCACTGCAGGTCTCTAAGTCAAGAAACTTCTCTGAAACTAAACAGAGACTTGGTTTGCTTCAGGGCCCATATTTTTGTTATAACATGGGTTTAGTTTTCACTATGCTAATATGTAGACTTAAAGCTAAGAATCCATTTGTAACTAATATGAGCTTGTGCTAAAGCCTTAGTCCCCATTTTTTGATGATTATTAATCTCTGTTAAAACTTTTCCTGTAGCTCATGAATTTATTATTATGGAAGTACTGTAGATTAATTGGTTAATTAATTATAAATTTTTTCAAAAACCAACGTGTAATAATCAATCATCTGTCTAAATAAATCTGTATCATTTGGATGGAGATTTTTAATTTATCCATTATGTAGTATATGTTTTTCAATTGATTGGATGAAACTTGGTCCTCATTTATCTGCGGCTTTGGAATTTTGTCAAAAAATATATCCAAAATTTAATTATCAAGATTTTTTCTTCTATTTTTGTTTAGTTATTTATTTTATTATTTTCATGATAACTTGAAGGTTGTCTTCTTTGGTGACAATGTCCCTAAGGATAGAGCTGACAGGGCAATGCAGGCAGCCAAACAATGTGATGCTTTCCTTGCCCTAGGATCATCTTTGATGACCATGTCAGCTTACCGCCTTGTCAGGTATGTATGTATGTGTTTTGTACTTAGCAAATTCCCTATATTCTTTTTGTTATCCATTAGGAGGATCTTACAAGATACCTTTAGATGGGATTTTTTTTTTTTTTTTAATGCATGTTCATGTTTTGAACTTTTAAACAATTAAGGACATCATATAAACATTTCTCAACCTATTACCTGTTAGAAAATTGTAGTCTGAAGAAGATCATGAGCTGCGGCATGAATTACCAAATATCACCTGATAATGATTTTATCCAGTTTCAAGTGTATTTTGGCACAAATTCAGATAAATAAAGTCTATATTTCTTGTTGGTAGGTGCTATCGACTGAATGTGGATCTTGCATCCTCATAATTGAGCGCTCATATAGATTTTTTTGACATTTACGTACCCACATCTTAATTTCTTAGAAATTCTCTAACCCAGTGAAGTCTAATTGCAAGCTTCTATTTGACTGTGAACATTTGATCTTAGCTCATTTTAGGTGAAGGTGTTCTGAAAATTTTTGGATATAGCGGGTAGTTATTTCTTCGTATGCAAACATCAGGAACAAATGCATGTGGTTTTTACTGGATAGAGATACGGCTCCTAAGCAAATATCTGTTATAGCAAAACAGTTTCCACAGATAGTTTAATGAAATTGAGTGATCATCTGCCACTTACTGTTAAGGATGCAGGATTAATGACTTTTCCCTTGCATTAATATATTTAACCAAAAAAGTTAGGATGATGAAGCAACCTATGCATTCTGTTTTCTAGTGTTCTTAAATCTTCAGCTGATGTTCTTTTGAGTTTGAATTTGAATTCCACAGAGCAGCTCATGAGGCAGGTGCTGCTACTGCAATTGTGAATCTAGGTGATACACGGGCGGATGATTTTGTGCCCTTGAAAATTAATGCCAGATTGGGAGAGGTATAATATTTGAATATCAAATTTGCTTTTAGCTGTGTGATAGCTTTTTATGACACTTCTATACCATGTGCTGGTACAGATATTGCCAAGAGTTCTTGATGTTGGATCTCTCAGCATCCCTGCTCTCTAATTATAATATAACAGAGGTAATGATGAGATATGCTTCGCTTTGATTCTTCTTCTCTTCTTTTTCCTCTATTTATTGTCGGGGAAGGGGGTGTTGGGTCAACTTGACGTGATGCTCTTGGATAGCATAAGGAAATTGGATCACTAATTGAGGATATACGTTAACTGCAATAGACTTGTTCTCTCTTACATTCTATATTTTGGTGGTGACGGTTCTTTTTAAGGAACAAATTTGTGCCTTAATGTGCCATTTTATAACAACGTATCGGCACCTGATGTGCGATAACTTGCAAACTTGGGGGATAACTTGCAAACTTGGGGGATAAACTACCTGATGCTTTGTAGGCTTTAGTCCAGAGCTTTGTAGAACACCCTGTAAATTGCTGATAGTGTCACATCTGCATCATAACAGGGCTTTATTTTTTTAGCTTTGCATAGCCTTTAGACACTGTCCACCAAGGAGGGATTGTAACAAATTAGCACTGTATCGTATACTAATTTATTTGTAATGCCTCTCTTAATATGCTCATTTGTTTCAGCCGATGTAGATCAGAAACTCCAGTTACAAGTGCAAGGATTTGTACATGCTACGCTAAGAAGCATCTAGCTCAGCTCTGCATAAAAGAATTTTGAGGTTGAATCGTGTTTCGGTCCTGCTTGCTGCATGAGTCTGCCAAGGGTTAGAAAAAATATTGGTTTCTCTTAGAATAGGATTTGGCTGGTCGTAAATAACTATATACAATTTGTAAATGCATTGATAAAAGTTTATAAATGATTATAAAAATATTGTTTGTATTTATAATTTTTATATACACATTTATAATATGATGTATCAAACAATTGATTAATTATATTGTAGAATGACCCTTAATATAAGATAGAAATCTGATTCAACGTTATCTTATTTGTCAACGTACGAGTTGACAGAAAGAGATTGATCGCTGTGGAGCTAGTCTTTTGATGTCTCTTTTTCTTTTGTTTGGGGATAACGTTGTACATTTATTTTTATTTTTATTTTCATTTTCCTTTTGGTCCTTTGAAAACCGAAAAGATCAATATAGCTCAGCTCTCTTCACAAGAAACCACTGGCCTTGAATTGTATCTCATAGTTTGAAAAATGAAATTAACCTGATTAGATAGGATTGAACCCAATTTATCCTTCGACAAACTTTTGCAAGAAGCTACACGCATATGCTTGAGAAAGTGTCAGATGCATATGAGAGTTTCGGCAGCTAAAGAGGTAATTCAATTCTAAAAAGTTTCAAGTTTCCTGTGGCTTCGAAGACCCTGCTTTCCATGGGAATCACTGTCACATTCACCATGAAATATAAAATATTCCATGTAGATGGTTCCAAGCCCACGTGAACCCTTGACCCATTGGTAAGATCAGAATTGAAACAAAATGTTTTCACTAGTTAACCCAACTACTGGGGTTCTCAGTCTCTGATTCTCTAATAACTGCACACTGTTTAGCACAGTACACAAAGCAATACGAAACAGAAGAACTGCTCATTGTTTTCCATGCACAATCCATCAGGATTGACAGAGCTACCAGAAGACATGAGTCATGACAGAATATAGCATTATACATCAAATGACATCAACCACGGACCATGAAAACAGCAAGGCTTTGCAAGTGTTAAGGTTAAAACTCAAGGAATGTTGGGGTCTGCAACCCTATCTTTTACCAAAATTAGGATCTTTCAGAGCCCTGTCAAACCTTCAACCATTAACAAGTATAACTCATTACAAAAATAGTTGAGCAAAATCACATAAAAAGAAGCCTCCAGTGCACAAAACCATATTATATATAGGTACTTTTTATAACTAGAGTTACAACATTACCAAAATAATTTACTACCATCCATCAACTGTTTAACTTTCCAGAAAACAAAAAGGAAAAGCCTAACCATCAACAAGCTACCAATTACTTGAAGGTAACAACCATTCCCTCCTACAACACTAAGAACATTAACCAAGTGCCTTGTCAATTTCCTCGACATGATCTCGAAGTACATTCCACTAGACAACAAAAAAGGAAAAACTCAGTTCAGTAAGTTGCCTTCATAACCATTAAAGAAAATCAAAAGATGGTGAGACACATACCTGATCCACACTTAATGATATACCTAGAATATAATACAAACAGTCAATATAGGATTTGAATATACATGTTACATACATGAGATAGTTAAAAAAGGCATGAGAAGTAATAAGAATTTCAAGGCTAAGTAATGAAAAAAAAAAAAAAAAATCTAGTTTTTCCTCTAAAGTGTATCTACAACAGCTGATTAGAAATGGCATGACTAAGTAACAATATAGAACCTTCAACAACAAATTAGTGAGGCTTGTGTTCTTCCATAACTTACACTTCACAACATTATGGCATTTTCATCATTGACAACAACCAAATACAATAATTTCAATGAACTTTTTGCAGTTTAGGCTGAAATAAGTAATAAGTATCCATTGATGAAGTGAAAATTTTTCCCAGCAAATGCACATAGCAATACCACTATTCCAACAGCTTAACCAATTTTTTTTTTTATCTCAACTAATGTAACAACTGATTTGACACAACCACGTATGATGATTTGGACTACTAGGTAATGTGATGAGAAATTAGGATAACTATGGAGATTGCAATAATACTCAAGAACATAGTATAACACTATCATAGAATCAAAATCTAAACTAAAACTTGGTGTGCTTAGGTACTACAGAATGCTTTGGAAATGGTATCCTTCATAAAATTGCAAGGTATAATTCAGGATAAACATAAGAATGTTTCGGTTGTTGCCTACATTCTGACATGACTTGACAATCGAAATGTAATCTTAGGCAACAGAAAATCTAGAGGACTAAAATTGTTGTTAATTTTACATATGGTAAGTGACCACTAGTTAACATGTATAATCTCTTCAACTCCATTAACTTGAATCTGGTGCTGGGTTCAGTTCAAAATATCTAAAATGTGACTCAATTTCTGCAAGTCCATTCGAAGCAAGAAACAAGCAGACCCACTTAGCTTAAACTGTTCCAATGAAACCCTAACCCCGAACAACATGCAAAAAATGTAAAAAGAAAGAAAGAAAAGAAACCTTTTTTGCCAGGGCATTGCCTGCCATCTTTGACATAGAACTCACGAATATCAATCCAGACTTTGCCTTGCCAGTACCTCACAGAGACTCTCCTATTCTTCGATATCTACACATATTCATTTACACATTCACATTTCTATGCACAAAACGAACAAACATATAAATCAAAGGAAATCCACATCAAGAAAGAGAAAGAGAGGCACCTCACAGACGACGATGTCATCAGATTCGTCGTCGGAGTCAGCTTTGAAAGCTTTCTTGGGTCGCCCGTGGGCGTCAGCGCTGCCGTCAGACGCGTACTCCTCCTCTTCCTTTCTCTTTCCTTTTCCCGACATTTCTGCTCCCTCTGTCTGTGAAAGCAAAACCCTCGTAGAGAAACCTCCGACGATGACGTTCTGTTGTCCCGGTCGCTCTAAGGGCGTGTTTGATTCGTCACAAGTAATCAATTTGAGAAATTTACCAAAATGGCCTCTCCATGGTCCCAAATGAAAAATAGCCTCCCTCCAATATCTCTCTTGCCTTAATCTTAATAGTCATATACTACAGTAATTTTATTATTTTAATAAAATACCCCGTCTTCACTAACCTCACCTTGTTCGGCTTCCCACGAAACTGGCAAATTAAAAACACTCCGTCTTCACTGCTCATATTTATCTTTCATCTCCTCTTCAATTCATCTTCATCTTCTTCATTTGATCTCTCAAACTCAGTGCTGATGGTGCATAGTACTCGAACACATATCCGATGAGTTTATTCACATCTTCTTTTCTATGTGTTTTTTTTTTTTTTCTATTCTCTTCTTTATTTGATGGTGATTACCGAAGATGGGTTAGTGGTTGTTGCCAAAGATGGGTTGTGGTGCTGCGTTGTTGATTTCTGACGGTTTTGATGGGCGGAGCTGGGGTAGGCGATAAGCGAATAAGATGGATTGTAGAGATGAAGATTGATCTCCACGGTCCTCTTCTTAGCCGTCACAGTTGTGATTCTCCTTCAAACGTGAAGCTTCATATCCACGGTCCTCTACACGGTTGTCACAGTTAGGATGAAATAATTCCTCTCAACTGTGACGATCGCGTCGAGGACTGTGGATATGGAGCCTCACGGTTAGAAGGACAATCTCAGCCGTGACGGACAAGTAGAGGATCATGGAGATTGATCTCCAACTCCACGATCCTCTTCATGGTTGTCATGGTTGGGAGGGAGCAATTCCTCTCAACTGTGACTGCCATGCTGAGAATCGTGGATATCGAGCTCCACAGTTTGAAGGAAAATCCCAGTCATGATAGTCGCGTAGTGGACCGTGGATCTCGATATCTATGGTACACTTTGCTACCATCACGGACGGGATTTTCTAAACTTTCAAACTGTGACGGATAGATTTCCAGTCACCATTTGGACCGTGGGTGGGCCACGGGGTCCAAATGTCAGTATTGCGTTATATGTTATTTTTGTATTACATTTTCAGCTATTTTTTATTGTTTATATTATGGGCCGTTTGGTTTGGTAAAAAAAAAAGGTTCAAGTATGAGAATCCCATTATCCCAAGAAAGGGAATTGATCATTCCCCTCACTCCCTTGGGAATCAAATTTGATTCCTGAGTGGAATAAAATAAAAAGCAAGGCTTTTCATTTTTTTAAGAAAAAGAGTTATAATTTTTTAAAAAAAAGTAAAATTAATTAAAAAATATTATAATATTTTTAAAAAAGAAAATAAATTAAAAATTTATAATATTTTAAAAAAAGTTATAATATTTAAAAAAGGTTAATAAATTTAAGAAGTTTATAATATTTAGAAAAAGTTTAATAATTTAAAAAAGTTATAATATTTAAAAAATATATTTTTTAAACAGGTAATAAATTCAAAATAAAAATTTATAATAGTTTTTAAAAAGGTTAATAAATAAAAAAATTATAATATTTTAAAAAAGGTTAATAAATTAAAAAAGTTATAATATGTAAAATAAGTTATAATATTTAAAAAGATTAATAAAATGTTATAATATTTTTAAAAAATTAAAAAATTAAAAAAAAATCTATAATATTTTTATAAAAAATAAATAAAGTACAAGAAAGATGAAAATTCATATTTTATAATAACAATGGTATATATTTATTATTATTATTATTTATTTTATATATTTTTACATGAAATAATTTAAAATTTTGATATTAATTCCGATTTCAGACTTTTTATAATCCAAACAACTTCCACAGGAATCAGATTTCGATTCCATACTGAACCAAACATGAGAAATGAATGGCCATTCCGATTCCAATTCTGGAGCTCAAACCAAACGGACTCTTATTTTAACACTTTCAATTGTTTCATGTATGCAGAAAATAGTTGTGGCTGCTCGGCATGTGTCATTTGATTTGAAGACCCCATTCAAAGAATTTTACTGGGCTAGTGCGACAAATATGTCATCCTTGAAACTATTTCAGTTAATCAATGAGAAGTTAACTAAGAAACATTGTAAGTTGTTCTGGAGGACATGCTTTGGATAACTATTAAATATCGATGATGGTTTGATATGCCCTATCCAATTGATACACAATATCCTGTTAAGAGGTTCGTATTGAGAATCTTTCGAGGGAGATATGGTTCCTCATTTTAGGTAAAAAAAAATTTCATTTTGTTGTCTAGCTACCAAATTGACACCGTACTAACACTATTTTCTTTTACGTAACCAAGGAAGATAATTCAATTCAGTGCCTACGAATTCAGTATTATTATCGGATTGAAATTTGGAAAATTTATGCTTGGGAAGTAAAAGACTGGGATGACACTACGTGACCAGTTACTTTGGGGGAAGATTATTACGGCGTTAAAGATGGAGCATATTGTCAATGGAATGTATTTCAAGCATATACCGAATGAGAACACAATCAAAATAGCTTTATTCTTTGTGGTAGAGAGGTTTATTGCTGAGAAGAGTAGGAAACGGGGCATCAATGGTATGTGGTTGTCGCTACTAGAAGACCTCGATGCATTCTATGGGGTCAAGTTGCATATAATGTGTTGTTTGTCGACTTGTCCAAGTTGCTTTGTAACATCCCGAAAAATTTCTAATAGTGGAATTTTGAATAATACCAAGAAAATTTTTTTTTTTTTGCATTAGTACTTATGGTATGTATACGTTGTTATATGGGAGTATATGTACAATTTTTCTGAAATTGGGACTAAAATGTATATATATATATATATATGGGTACATGATTAGTTTATGTGTGAAGGTTGTGTGGCTGTAAATGGAATGTATATGTATTGATGACTGTGTATGAGTGTATGTGATAGACACAGAATTATACATCTTTATTCTCCTTATATTTAGTTTATTAAGCATGTTTTAGGTCATATGAGCTTCATTTATGTTTATTTCATGTTAAAGGCATTTTTAGGGAAGTTTTAGAAAATATGCTTTAATTTGGAATTGTTAGAAGAATTTTGATGTTAGACCTCTTGGGATTCATATGGATTTTTGATGTGTAAGGAGTGCCTAGAAAATAATGTGATCTTCAGTAAAGTTGTAGATGATATCTCAAGCTTTTCAATAAGGTCTAGTTCATCAAAATCGGAGTTCGTTTGGGCATTCAAACATTGTTGCAAAGTCAAGGCAGGTAGACTAGAGAGGTTATCAAACTTGACCACTGGAGAGTAAAGTAGGCATATCTAGAGCTTCTGGAGTGCAAATAAGGTGATTCAAAATGCTAAACTCATCTACACATCCTGAGCTACAATTGTTATAAAGAGTCCAAAATGCAGAAAGATCGTTTTCCTATTGTAAACAAAGCAACAATGAATTAGTTTGAGCTTCTAAATATACCTCAGTATTTTGACAATAACTTCTCCGTCCGACATTCAAATATGGTGATTCATGTGGCATTGGAAAGTTAAGAGAATTATCTACAACTTTTATGTTTATCACTTTTCCAAATTTGAAACAGAAAATTCAAAAATAGAGAGTGA
>JANKKB010000528.1:0-25990 GCA_026225775.1 Bursera palmeri
GCAGATATTCTTACTAAATCTCTCAGAGGTCCTCGTATTAGCTTTATTTGTAACAAGCTTGGTCCATATGATTTATATGCTCCAGCTTGAGGGGGAGTGTTGAGTTATATGAAGACAGAAAGTAGTTGAGAGTAATTAGAAGTAGTTGAAAGTAGTTGGAAGTTTTTGTATATATTAAGGTGTGTAGAGTTGTAATTGATGTGTGTGATATAGAAATACAAAACTCTTTTCTCTCAATTTACAATTGTTTGAGATATTGATGATAAGGTGTGATCTCTCGGAACCCAATGAGCAAACTATAGCAAGATTCATTGGTGGGTTGGACACTAATATTGCTCACATGGTGGAATTACAATCATATTGCTCTTTTGAAGATGTGTATAAGCTTGCCATTAAAGTGGAAAAGCAAAGACAGGCCTTGAAGCTTACTACCCCTCGACCAACCTACAAACCTAATCCATCCTATAAGTCTAATCCATATTATGTTAGACCCAAGACCACCACTAGAGATAAAGGTAAGGAGAAATTTGGGGAAGCCCCAAGGGAGAGACAACTTACTCCTAGACTAAATTTGGACATCAAGCATAAGAAATGTTTCAAGTGTCAAGGCTATAGACACTTTCAAGTAAATTGTCCAAACAAAAGGGTGATGACTGTAAAGGAGATTAAAGAAATTGAAGGCTTTGTTCAAGAGGAAGAATGTGAAGATGAATAAGATAAAAGTGAGGAAGAGATCCTAGAGGAAGCGGATGAAGGAAATATGCTAGTATTGAAAAGGGTGCTTCACACCCAAGTAGAGACCGAAAGTGAACAAATGGAGAATCAATTTCACACAAGGTGTACCATCCAAAACAAAATGTGCTCGATGATCATTGATAGTTATAGTTGCACTAATGTAACTTACACCACTCTTGTGAATAAGTTAGGCCTTCCAACACTTGCACATTCCAAGCCATACAAGCTTCAATGGTTACCAATGGCAGCACGGTTCATGTTACTAAACAAGTAGTGGTTCCTTTTTTCATAGGCAAGAGGTACGTGGATAAGTTAACTTGTGATGTTATACATATAGACGCTTGTCACTTACTCTTAGGAAGGCCATGGCAGTTTGATAAGGGTGTTTTCCATGATGGTAGAAAGAATACCTATTCTTTCAAGTGGAAAAAGAAGAACATCACTCTAGCACCACTCAAACCCTCTCAAGTGGTCAAGACTAATCGAAAGGAGAGTCTGCATAAAGACAAGTTGTTCCTAAGTGGGAGCCAAGTGGAGAAAGCCATTTTGAAGAACGAGCCCATCTTTGCCTTGCTTGTAACCAAGAAAAAAGACCAAGAGAGTAGGTTGTCCGAGTTATTTCCCAAGGTTCAGCCCTTGATTGAAGAGTTTCAAGAGATCCGTAAGTATTACCATCAGGGTTGCTACCAATGAGAGGTATAAGCATCACATAGATTTGGTTTTCGGAGCCTCCCTTCCTAATAATTCTGCATATAAGCGTAATCTGGAGGAAGCCAAAGAGTTGCAATGGAAAGTGGAAGAACTAATGGCAAGAGGATACGTGAGGGGGAGTATGAGCCCATGTTTGGTTTCGGCCTTCCTTGTGCCCAAGAAGGATGGATCTTATAGAATGTGTGTGGATAGCCATTCCATTAATAAGATCATCATCAAATATAGGTACCCCATTCCTAGACTTGATGACATGTTGGATGAACTATATATTTCTACTATTTTTTCCAAAATCGATTTAAGGAGTGGCTATCATCAAATTTGGATAAAAGAATGAGATGAGTGGAAAATGACATTCAAGACTAAGGGTGGACTCTATGAGTGGATGGGCATACCATTTGGGCTATCTAATATACCAAGTACCTTTATAAGATTGATAAATGAGGAACTTAAACCTTTCCTTCGTCAATTTATAGTAGTTTATTTTGATGACATATTGATATATAGCAAAGATGAGAGAGCTTAGAACACTTGAGGAAGGTATTTGAACTATTAAGAGAGAAGAATTTATATGCCAAACTTGAGAAATGTGAATTCTTTTCCTCAAGTGTGATCTTCCTTGGTTATGTGGTTTCTAAAGATAGCATTAAGGTTCATCATTCAAGGATAGAAGTAATACAAAGTTGGCCACCACCAAGCTCAATTTCGGATGTAAGAAGCTTCCATGGCCTAGCCTTAGTTTATGGAAGGTTTGTTCCAAACTTTAGCTCCATTATGGTGCCATGATCGAATGCATGAAAAAAGGTAGTTTTGAGTGAACAAGGGGAGCATAAGAGGTGTCACGCCTCAAAACCCCTTATACAGGAGTCCCGGGGGTGAATTAAATAAATAATTAAAATAAGAGTAATAAAAATCAAATAAAATATTTTAATCAAAACATTTATACAGAAAACACAAGTTTTAAACATTTTCCAATAAAATAAAATTGACTCACTCTCCCCAGACATCACTTAAAGATCGTCTGAGATCCTTTATGTGAGTTCTAGATCACCATCGCTAGACTCTTGACTTCGGGTATCTGTGGAGGAAGAGATGAGCAACACAACCTAATAGGAATTTCTACACTACATAGTTCTATAACATTTTAATCCACAAGCATGCATCAAGCAATTTAGACATCATAGCATATCATTCACATTTCTCACTCTCTTACATACCGATTTCACTACCAGAAAACACCTCACTAACAACTGTCGCCACACATGCAACACACTTGCACATCTCAATCACGTGCAACCCAACCATTAATCTAAGATTGTTTTTAGATCCTATATGTCAAACAGGTTCATCTAATGGTCCTCTCATATCTCAACACATGCTACCAACAACCATATTTGTCATGTCGTTTTCACAACAACTCAACAATATCCACATATACCAATTTCCAATCTTTTGTTTTCCTTAGACCTCAGATTAGTTGGACCTCTAAGGGCTAACACTAGAATCATATCAAGGGTGTTTTTCTTAGATCCTAGATCAACCAGACCTCTAAGGCCTAATACTATAATCATATCAAGATTGTTTTTCTTGGACCCCAGATCAATTGGACCTCCATGGCCTAACACCATGTCATATACAAAATTCTTCAACCTTATTACCACTGACATGTCATATTCATATTCGTATTCATACCTTCCAATACCATCTTTTCCATCAGAGCCCATCATACGACATATAATTCCACTCATAATCATCTTGTAACAAAGCACTAGTCTACATGGCCATTATCACACTCGAATCAATCTCATCCATCCACAATATCCATACATGCGTCGAATCATATACACATATACTATCCCTTTCCTTTATTATACTTGTATCCTCCCTACTACTCGATCACATCTACATCGATCGTGTATCATCCATCTCCTCACCCACGGTCACACACACACATATGTGCATATAGCACCCCGAGCATTATCACATGTATATTACCTATAATCCATACCGTACACCCAATCATCCTATCACATATCCATTCATCACACTACTACGTAGCGTAATCCACATTGGGCTCACGCCCTAGCTACTCCATCAAACACGTACGATCCAATTCTGTGACTAATCATTTATTTCTGTAACATATGATCACACGCGTGTAACCTATATCTTATCCATCACATCATAACCGTACTCCCACGTACAATTCGTGTCTCGTACATCCATTAATCACGGATGCACACACACATCTCCCATGTCTCACCCATCTTATCACACAGTCTCTCACATGTATTACTTGTATACATGCACATACTATTCACCTATTTTTGTAAATCCATATACGCAACACAAAACATCTCGATCTATAAATACACATAATATCCTATTCACAATCACTTACACTTTCTATTTCTTATGCCACAACATTAATTTAAATCCACATGTACATTAGAACGAAATAAAAAGGTATAGTCAGAAAATCCTATCTCGATAAGTGAGTCATAGTTTTCTAGGCCTTCCTCTCTCTTCTTTCTCATCAATATCATAAATTTTATCTGTCCCAGGGGTCTCGGATGAGTCCTCAGAGTTATGGAATCAAAACTATGCAAAATCAAATATAGCGGTTAAACTAATATTTTTCCTCAAGTGTCCTATTGCAAATCCTTAAACCAATAAGTGTTATGTAAAATTAACCAAACCGAGGTGACCATGCTAACCTAAAAATCCTTAAGGGTCCTGATGATAAAACACCACGTAAGGATATATTTACCAACTCCTAAAGCTGCAGTGATGTAACTGCTAAGGGTGTGTCTGTCAAGCCTGCAACCTAAGGGGGTCGACTGAGAAAAGCCATTGTAGGCATTAATCACAGCGAACGTTGGCAAGCTAATCGACGGTCGAGATCGATGATTGGAGACCACCCCCAACATTGTCTCGCCAAGACGATCATGAGGTATCGGTGTTAGAGGTTGTTGATGGCAAAAGTAGTAGATCGACGTCAGAGGTGGCGGAAGCTGTCGGGATAGATTGTTGATGATCTAGGCATCAGACTGCCAATCAGAGACCAAGGCTAGGATCGTCTGGTAGATACAAAGCAATCCCGACCAGTGGTAGAGGTTGATGACATTGGAGGAGGAAGATTCGTGAAAGGCGACACTGAACTTTTACGACATCGATCAGACAGATTCCAACATCGAATGGGAAAATGATGACTACCATCAGAACCAGCAAGCCGAGACGAACCCATTGTCAACGGCCATGACGACTAACTTGCTGGGAAAGGGAATAATCGCAGTAAGGGGCAGTGATGTAATTTTTTATGAATAGGGGTGTTTCATAGGTTTTCTGAATGTTCTGGGCCACTATAATATTTATATAGATTTTGAGATTTGAGGGTCCAAATGTAAATTTTCAAACCTTTAAATTTCACGAATCTCATTCTAGTACCTCGACATCTTGATTCCAACCCATTCTCATCAAATCTACACTCACGTGACCATCAAAATATGATCATTGGGCACTAAAGACAAAAAAATCAACGTGCTCACGTCAAATTCTGTTAGTACCAAAACTCAAAAAATTTTCAAATTCATCCTTATTATCCAAATAGTACGCACATGATGTCATAACGTATGTGCCATCCAATACACGTCAAAAACATGAAATTTCTCAATTTCAAGTTTTGAAATCTTTCACTTACACCACTGTTACATTGTTTCGAAATCCAAGTTAGTACAAGAGGCTTTTGACTTGATCAAGAAAATGCTTTGTCAAGAACCTATCCTTCTCTTACCCGATTTCAAAAAAGCATTTGAAGTAGAATATGATGTTAGTGGAGTGGGTATAGAAGTGGTCTTATAGAAGGCAAGAGGCTCATTGCCTATTTTAGTGAAAAGCTTAATGACTCTATGAGGAAGTATAACACATATGATAAAGAATTCTATGTTATTGTAAGAGCACTTGATCATTGGTGTCACTATCTTAGGCCGAAATAATTTATCTTGCACTCGAACTAAGAAGCATTTAAGCATATCAATGGTCAACACCAGTTAAATCCACGGCATATAAAATGGGTAGAGTTCTTGCAATCTTTCTCTTTTATTTCTAATTATAAACAAGAGTCTTCTAATGTTGTGGCAGATACTTTATCAAAGAGATATTCTTTGTTAGCCATTTTAGATGCAAGAGTACTCGAATTTGAATTGATGAAGGAAAACTATGGCAATGATGAAGACTTGAAGACAATCATGATCGAATGTGCAAAAAGGGTTGTTGATGACTACATGGTGCAAGAAGGATTCCTCTTCAAGGGTAACAAGTTATGTATACCGAGGCAAGATTTATAGAGATCCTTACTAGAGAATCACAGAATGGAGGCCTTGCAGGTAATTTTGGCGTTAATAAGACTCTTGACATTTTGAAAGAGCGCTTTTGTTGGCCTAAAATGCAAAAGGATGACCAAGCCTTAGTGGGAAGTTGTGGTGTATGTCAAAGGGCCAAGAGCTATTTTAAGCCTAAAAAATATACCCTACTACTAATTCCAAGCCAACCATGGGAAGACTTGAGCATGGACTTCATTGATGCCTTACCACACACACAAAGAGGTAAAGACTCTATTATGGTTGTAGTTGATAGATTTTAAAAAATGGCACATTTCACACCATGTAACAAAATGGATAATGATTTTAATGTTGCTGGTTTATTCATGAGGGAGGTTGTTAGATTAAATGTGATTCCTACTGCTAGACCTTAGAAAGTGTTATCCAAATGTAGGTAGTCTTAATTATAGTCATCGGTGAGTCCAAATAGGGTATCCACAAGTAGATTATTATTAAGATCAAATGGTCTCTGTTTTTATGTCCAAGATCCAAAGAAAAAAAAAAATATATATATATATATGAAGTATTGATTGGTTTTAAAGATGAAAAATACCAAGTATGAAATTAAGTTCAAGTAAAAAGAATACTAAGGCATTAGAGATCCACACCTATTTGAATTGTTGAAATATTCTTTGATCCTTTTTATTACTCAATTGAAATAAACTAAAGAGTTATCTCAATCGGAAGATGAAAACATTGAAGCTTAAGAAATCATCTTTTCTAAAATAGAAAAGTGTAAAAAAATATATATATCTTTCAATGGATTGACAATAACATTTTGAGAAACTTGTTCTTGATTTATAAAAAAACTTTTCAAGCATTCAATATGTCAATAAGTCTACAATGAATTAAGGCTTTTGAGAAAACAAAACAATTCTAAAAATATTTATTCAAATAGAGTGAAAGAAAAAATATTGAAGAACAAAAATCAGATCAAGAAAAAAACTACAACCAAATGAGTATTTCACTCCTAACCTTAACTAAGAGTTTAGAAAGATATATTACAATTAGAAAATATACTACAAATAAAAATAAACTCTCTAGAGCAGAAGTGTGTCTTCCAATGAACCAATGGTCTCATTTTATAGGTAAATGGGAGAGGGCATTCAATGAATTTGCATAATAATTTATTTATGGCCACTTACCACTCTATCAAATTGTAACCCCCTTTTGATTAACATGTATACCAAATTTAATAAATTTCTAAAATAAAGTTGTAGATAATTATCTTATCTTTCCATAGCCACTTGAATCATATCATTTGGATATGTATCTTGAGAGATATGGTCTCGGATGTCTAGATATGTTAAGCTATGATTCATTTTCAGTCACCTACCACTCTATTAAGTTGCAACAACCTTTTGATCAACTTGCACACATAATTTGAGAAAGTATCCAACAAACAAGTTGTAGATAATTGTCTTATATTTTCAAATCATCTTGAATCATGTCATTTGGATTTCTAGTTAGGGAGCTATGACTCCAGAAGTCCACGTAGGTTAGGCTGAGCTTCTAGAAATCTGGGTTCTATTGTAGCCCACTTTTGACCTTGTAAAAAGTGGATTTGGGCCTTTAGTTCTTCTTCAAGTTTGTGGAAACTCATCTTAAGTTTCTAGAGATATAAGATTTGTATCAAGTGGGCTACTGAATTAAAAGTTATGCCATTTTTTAGGTCTGCATCAAAAAATCTGAAAATAAAAATTGATAAAGATCAATTTTTTTGATCTCAAATCAATGTAAATACTTAAATTAATAACATTTAAAGTGTAATAATGATATTTAAATTCATAATAAATATACACTTTTAAGTGTTTATCACACCCCCAACTAGCTTATTACTAGTTTCTAGTAATAAAAAAAAAAACTAAAAGTCAACAAATTTTATATACAAAGTAATAATCATTTTTCTTCCCTCGATTTATTCAAATAAACAAACTCTCCTTTTAAAATTCTTTTAATTATATATCACATACACTTCAGTTAAGATATTAACAAACCTTTTTTTTGTGTTTAATTATACCAACACATACTCATAGAGCTTATATAAAAAATTATTATTATTATAATACTTTTTCAAAACTAACTTCCTTTGGTAAAGGTCATCTCAACATATTTGTCTTTTTTTTTTTTTTTTAACAAACTACATCCTTAACCCATGTATCAAGTTTTAGGCTAATGACTCATAGACCAATTGGTCTTAGGGCATTAAATGTTAAGACACTCCTACGAGCTTAATTACTTAGGTTTAGATGTTAAAACTATGGATAGTGCAATGTTCTGTTCCCTTAAGCTTTTCTCCTTAACCATGGAATAAGCTATGGGTCAATAACTCCCAAACCAGTTAGTCTTAGGGTATTAGATGTTGAGACATCCCTTATGACTTAATTGCTCGAATCAAGGAGGCTACAAAACCAAATATATCCATAATTTATTTGTTTTATTAATAACACACTTTTTTTGTGTTTTTTTTTTTTTTTTTTTTGTTAAGATTTCTCTTTCCTTTAGNCAAAACCAAATATATCCATAATTTATTTGTTTTATTAATAACACACTTTTTTTGTGTTTTTTTTTTTTTTTTTGTTAAGATTTCTCTTTCCTTTAGTTGCTATCCTTGACAAAAGAACTTGAATATTATGACAATCCAATTTGTAATCCATAATCATATCTCAAGCATGTGTATGTGTGTTTAAGAATGGTTTATAAATACTTATTGCATGCATATATGAACATAATAGTTAATTACCGGATAAAGATATGAGAATTAAATGATAAAACCTTGTTATAAAATTCTGATTAATTAGGTGCTTAATAAAATGCATCTCAAGAGAAAAAAAAAATTTGTCCTTACTTTACCATCTTTCTCTAAGTTATACTTATCTAATGGAAAAAGCTTTCCAGGTGAAGGGGGAGTCAAATCAAACAAAGAAAATGGAAAATTCAGCTGGTCGTTGTCATGGCAGAGGTGATTTCTATGGTAGAGACCGAGGAAGAGGAAGAGGAAGAGGAAGTTCTAGTGAAGATTGGCATAACAAGAGCTTGTTTCAATGTCACAACTGTAAAAAATTTGGCCACAAACAAGCCTATTGTTGGAGTAAATAGAAAGATGAGAATAATCAAGCAAGTTTTGTAAAGAACACAGATGAAGAAAGTAAGTTGTTCATGGCCCTTTTTTGTGATAAATAGGTGATCACGCTCAAAATTAACCTTTAACTAAGTGGTTGTTGTAGCGTAGCTTTAGGTATCGAATCCACAGAGAGGCAATTACTAACATAAAATGTTATTAGGAAATCAGGATAAATGATCGACAAGATAAATAATTAAAAGACAAATAAAATGATAATGGTAAGGCTTCGAGATTTACTTAATTATTTCATTTTAATGTTTCCAACTTGATTCCTACTTTATTACTCAATTGCACGTTTCACATCCCAAACAAACAATCGAAAAATATGACATTAAAGATCAAAGATAAAAACTTCGGTATTTTATTTTGAGAAATTCTTTTAACAATGAAGAACAACGATGATCTATTTTTACAAGCTATCCAAGATCGATAATATATCAAACTAGTTATTCTAGAATGACAATATTGTAGTAAAAGATCAACTCATAAAATAGATATTTTCAACAACGATTATAATCTAACAAGCTGCACATAAGAAAAGTATGACTGAACTTATATGATTATAAAGAAAATAATCTTTGGATTAAAACAAATCTAAGGATAAATAAAGAGTTTTTCTCATAAACAAAAATATAAATATTAAAGCACACTTATAAGAATCAAAGAAGGAAAAACAATAAAAGTACATAATCAAGCTCCTCTCTAGCCTTGCTCTAAATCTAGCACAACTTACAAACCATTCTCACTAATTCTAGAGAGAAATAATGAGAGAGGAATGTAAGAGAACTCTCAAATTTTGGGATACTTATTAATGAACCCCAAGGTCTCCTTTTATAGGCAAATGAATGAGAGCTATTCAATGAATACAACAAAGATATCAATTTTCGGACACCAATCACTCCACCAACTTGCAGCACATTTTGGAACACCGAATTTGATAAAATGGTAAAGATACAACTTGTAGATAATTGAATTAGCTTTCCAGAGTCGTAAGAGTCAGTAATTTGTAGTTGTATTCGCTGATATATGGCTCAAATACAGATGCTATGTTATTTTCATGTACCAACTAGTCTATCAACTTGTAAGACATTTTAGAATTCCTTAAACACCGAATTTGAACAAATGTAAAAGAGACAAGTTATAGATAATTGAAGTATCTTTCCAAAAGATCTTGAATCACATCATTTGGACTTATATTCACAGAGATATGGCCCAGATACTGAAGATATATCAAGTTTCATGCACCAAATAGTCTATCAGCGTGCAAGGCAATTTGAAAGTATTTGCCCACCGATTTGGATAAACTGGAAAAGCAAAAAGTTGTAGATAATTGAATCATCTTTCCAAAACATCTTGATTCATTCAATTTTGATTTGTCGTTAGAGAGAAATGGTCCCATTAGTCCACGTAGGTCAGGGTGAGCTTCTAGAAATCTGGGTTCTGTTGCAGCCCATATTTGACCATTTAAACATTTGATTTGGGCTTGCATTCTTCTTAACATTTCTGAAAAATTGTCTGAAGTTTCTGGGCATATAAGATTTGTAACAATTGGGCTTCTGGATTAAAAGGTATGCTATTTTTACTAGGCCTACATAAAAAAAATTCAAAAATAACAACTGGTAAGAATAATTCTTTTAAGCTCAAATCAATGTAAATACTCAAATTAATAGTACTTAAAGTGTAAAAATGTTATTTAAACTCATAATAAAAGTACACTTTTAAGTACTTATCAAGAGTTATCTAATGATATCTGGTTTTTGGATAGTGGATGTCCCAATCATATGTCTGGTACAAGATCATTATTCAAGGAGCTTGATGAGTCGTAAAAATCAGAAGTGAGATTAAGAGATGACAAGAAAATTATAGTTGAAGGTAAATGTGCAGTTGCCATAAAAACTAGACAGGGTAATATCAAACTCTTGAATGATGGTATGCTTGTTCCTAGTTTGACTCATAACTTATTGAGTATTGGACAACTAATGGCTAGTGGATATTCAATTTTGTTTAATGATGGGTCTTGCACTATTAAAGATAAGAAATTTGGTCAAACTTTTGTTAATGTTCAAATGGCTGATAATAAAATGTTTCCACTCGAAGTTTCAATGGTTGAGAATACTACTTTGGTTGCTGGTGGTAGTAGTGAGACTAGATTATGGCATTTATGATATAGGCATTCAAATGTTAATGGGTTAAAATTGTTGAGTCAAAAGGAGATGGTTTCAGCCGCATGAGTTGGGTTTATTTCTTGGAATTCAAGTCTGAAACTTATGCTAAATTCATGGCACTTGTGGAGAAACAAAGCATTCTATGTATAAAGTCACTTCGTACAGACAGAGGAGGTGAATTTACTTTAATTGAATTTAATATTTTTTTGTGAGAAAAATGGAATTCACAAGGAACTTACTACACCATACACACCGGAGCAAAACGATGTTGCTGAAAGAAAGAATCGTACAATGGTTGAGATGGCTAGAAGCATAATAAAGCAAAAAATCTTCCAATCAGTTTAGGGCAAAAGCAGTTGCGACTGCTGTGTACATCCTCAACCTTTCTCCCATAAAATTTGTCTTAAATCAAATACCATATGAGGCTTGGAAGGGTAGAAAGCCTCAAGTAAGTCACTTAAGGGTTTTTGGTTGTATAGCTTATGCTTTGGTAAAATCTCAATCTCGCAAACTTGATGAAAAATATGAGAAATGTGTTTTTGTTGGTTATTGTTCTCAGTCCAAAGCATATCAGCTATATAATCCTATTAGTGGCAAGATTATTATTAGCAGGGATGTGGTGTTTAATGAAGATGCAACTTGGGCATGGAGTGAAGATAAAAGACAGTAGCCAATTCATATATCAGAAGATAATGATACACCATTGTAGGATCCAACACCAACAATTTTTGATTCCTCTACTCCTAGAAGTAGCAATCCATCTACACTTGCAAGTACTCATTCATCTTCTCGAAACACTTCTGGTGAAACTCATCTAAGGAAATTTTCTTCCTTAAAGGAAAATATATGAATCTTGTACATTTGCGTTGATTGTTTTGGATCCCATGTGCTTTGAGGATGCAAAAGAGGAAGAATGGAATAAAGCTATGGAAAAGGAGTTGTTGGCAATATAGAAAAATCAGACTTGGGATTTAGTGAATTTGCTTGAAGGAAAGAATGTCATTGGACTTAAATAGCTATACAAAATCAAATACCATGCAGATGGAAGCAAACAAAAGCACAAGGCTTGACTTTTTACAAAAGGTTATTCCCAACAACAAGGTATTGATTTTGAGGAGACTTTTTCTCCTATTGCACGCTTTGAGACGATGAGAACCTTTTTAGCCTTGGCTGCTCAACTAAATTAGCGAGTGTACCAATTTGATGTTAAATCTACTTTTTTGAATGGTCAGTTAAAAGAAGAAGTCTATGTCTCATAGCCTAAAGGTTTTACTGTTAATGGCAATGAAGATAAGGTTTATAGGTTAAAAAAGGCACTTTATGGATTGAAGCAAGCACAACGGGCATGGTATGGTAAAATTGACTCTTATTTTTGGGAGAATGGATTTGAAAGAAGTGATAATGAGCCAACACTTTATTTGAAGAAGGAAGATAAAGATGATTTTTTAATGGTTTGCCTTTATGTTGATGATATGATTTATATGGGTTCTTGTGAGTCTATTGTTGTTGAATTTAAGGCTTGCATGATGAAGAAATTTGAAATGTCAGATTTGGGTTTATTGCATTATTTCTTTGGTATTGAGGTGAAACAAAGTGTTGATGGAATCTTTATTTCACAAAGAAAATATGCAATGGATCTTTCGAAGAAATTTAATATGGTGAATTGCAAAGTGGCAGCCACACCTATGAATGTGAATGAAAAGTTGAATCGTGATGATGGTGCTAAATTTGCAAATGCAACATATTTCAGAAGTCTTGTTGGTGGCTTGAATTATTTGTCTCATACAAGACCAGATATAGCTTTCTATGTTGGAGTTGTGTCAAGATTTATGCATAATCCAACCAAGCTTCATCTTGGAGTAGCAAAGAGAATTTTAAGATATGTTGCAGGAACTGTAGAACTTGGAATTCGATACTCAAAGGTATTAGATTTCAGATTGATCGGCTTTACTAATAGTGATTGGACAGGTAGTTTGGATGATAGAAAGAGCACATCGGGAATCTTGCTCAACCTTGGTTCTGGAGCAATCTTATGGAGTTCAAAGAAGTAGAATGTGGTAGCTTTGTCAACATCTGAAGCTAAGTATATTGCAGCAACTTCCTCAGCTTGTCAAGTAGTTTGGTTAAGGAGGCTGCTTGCAAACTTTAATCAAAAATAGGTTAGTGCAATGGAGATCTTTTGTGACAACAGATCAACTATTGCAATGACAAAAAATCCAGCCTTTCACAGCAGGACCAAGCAAATCGATATTTGTTATCACTTTATTCAAAGTCTTGTTACAGATGAAGAGATTACTTTGAAGGCTTGTGGTACAAATGAACAAGTTGTAGATATTCTAACAAAGTCACTTTCGCAAGCTAAGAATGACTACTTCATGTCACATCTGGGAGTTTGCAATTTTTGAATCAAGGGCGAGTGTTGAATAATTGATTCAAAATTGGCAGTTGTACAAACAGCTTTTTGACTTCGTCCGAAATTTGTTTTTATTTTTTCCTTGATTTTCTACTTTCTTGTTTAGTCAAAGCACTCTGATTTAGTGCCAAATATTTCTGCTTATTTGTTGTTTTTTCAATTACCATGTAAAGCCTATTTAAAGGCATTTTCAATCCATGAACAGAGCATTGAACAGAGCAGAAAATTCCTGCAGTTCTTTTCTAGTCTTTTGTAGATTTCTTTGAAATCAAAACCTTTCTTTCTATTTCTTTGTTTGTCTTTTTTCCAACAATAGTTACCAAAATTTTCTGCGCTTTTTGGATAGAGTTGTTTCGACTAAATAGGAATTCATCTAATAATAGTTCTAGTTATCATTCTCAAACCGACGGTTAAAGCAAAATCGTCAATCATATGATGTGACATATGATGTAACATAAAGTAGTGATGAGTCATAGACTGTAATAGTATGAATTCCTTATAAGATGTAAAGTATAATGATTATGTTAGAGATAAGATTCATAGAGATAAGGGATATGTAATGGTGAAAGATATGTAATGGTGAAAGGTATGTAATAAGTTGTAAAGTAGGTTCCTTTATAATAAGAATGAATTCTAGCATAGTGTCTTGACTCTACGATATAAGGATGTTTATGTTATAGCATCTGATAGAATTCGTTGAGTTGTAATCCTCTTATGTAAAATAAGAAGTGTGTTTGTAAGATAATTGTAACAAAATTAGAACCAATTCAGCATGAGATGAGGTCAAGTGATCAAGTTCTCAAGGAAGTATGTGATTGTCTTTTAAAAACTCAAGCTAGAATGTAGAACTCTATGATGCTAAGACATACTGAGACAAGAATTTCATATGGGTGATATGGTAAATATTATTCTAGTTATAGGGGATCATATCTGATTGTTCCTAATTTTTGGGAATTATTTGTTGCACTTGTTTTTGTGCACTTGTTTTTGTATTAAACAAGTTTGACCCCTCCAAGTGTCGTTAGACCTATCATTTTGTCTCTTTTGTGTACTAGTGTGTAATAGAATCCTAATACCTTTAGGAAAAAAAAAAAAACAAAGTGAAACTTAGCTAATAAATTAATTTAAAAAGATTTCTACCATATTTAGAAGGGATAAATACATAGACATCCCCAATGTTTGGGTAAAAACTCCTTCCAATATTTAGAATAATAATATAGACACCACTAGATTCAGAAAACTTTTTAATAAAAACTTCTTTGCCCCTCTCTATCTTATTCAAAAATTAATAAATATTTTGATTTATATTAATAAAAAGTCAAACACAAATTAATATAACAAAATCAAATATCAAAAAAAGTAAATCTTCAACACTAAAAATACATTATCCTCAAATTAAAAAGAAAATGATATTTTAAATTTATTATAAAATACTATTAAATAAGTAAATATATTAACTTTTGAAAGTTTGTATTGTTTTTCAAATTCAAACATTGTCTTTAATTTTATTAATAGGCAAGAACCTTTTAGTTAGAATATGATTTTGAACCTTTTATTTTTCTATGTTTTATTTTGTTGAATTAATTTTTTATGACTTTTATTAATATAAATCAAAATGTTTATTCTTTTATTAATTTTGATAAAACAAATAGGGGTAAAAAAGTCTTTATAAAAAAATTCTCTAAATCTAAAGGTATTTATGTTACTTCACCTAAACTTTAGGATCAAATACTGGAAAGAATTTATTACTTTACCCAAACTTTGAAGCTGTCCATATATTTAATCCATATTGGTTAATATGCAAGAAAATGCGAAGATAAGTCATGTAAAAAGTGCACCAACTCAATGGCAAAACCAATCTTTCCTAAAATCCTGATAACTAAATTTAGGCTCAGTCTTTTTTTTTTTTTTTTTTAAATCTATAACTTACGCACACCATGACTAATCATCGGGGAAGACTAGTACAACCATAACCCACTGTCACGGTCTCCCACTTAAATCATTATATAATCTACGTATAAGGAGAATCGAATCCAGGACCTCATTGTTAGTCTTACCTTGGTTAATATGCAAGAAAATAAGAAGATAAGTAATGTAAAAAGTGCATCAACTCAATGGCAAAACCAATCTTTCTTAAAATCTTTGACAACTAAATTTAGGCCCAGTCTATCAAATATCAAACACCTATTACTTTGAGTTGTAGAGTGAGGAATTATGACGTGAAATCTTTTTAAAGCTTAGATTATTCTTAAATTGTATCTAGAAGCAAAGTACTTTTATAATTCTCTTTTTTTAACTTTTACCTGTCCAACAACTTCAAACTTATTATTTAAAAAAAAAAAGACAAAAAAAAGAAAAAGGAAGAAGTTAGAAGCTGCTAGACAGCACGGTCAAGCATGTCGATTTCCAACAGCGAGCATCATCTAGCACTTATAATACGCCTAAATAGGAATTTTTTATTAATACACCAAAAATTCATTTAAAAGATTTAAAAGCAAATGATTTCACAAACTAACATTGATACCCTTATTCATTATATTAGTGACTAAAATATTAACTATTAATTAAAATTCAATGACAATCTCATATACAATTAAAAAAATAGAACAAATATCTTTTATTATAAATTTTAAAAATAAAACTACAAAATACTTTTAAATATAATCAAAATACAATTACATATTACCTTATATAATAAAAAATATTTTTAAATGTATCAATTTTTATTTTTATTTACGTAATAAAATAGATAACTTAAGCATATTTTAATCTTTTAATAATAGGTTTAAATAAATCTTAAGAGTCTTAAGGGGTGTTTATTTTATTATCATCTAAATTTATCTTATTCCGTTTTTTTCTTGAGTTAAGTCTGATTATCACCAAAAATATCTTAATAGAAAAAACTATAAATTTTAGCTTTTATTTAAATGTGAATGTCTGAATCATTTCTCTCTTCTCTAATTCTAAAATACCCTCGTAATATTCATTTTATGACATATTTGCATATAACTTAATATTTCATTTTTTAAATCATTACAGTATTTTTATAGTTATGTAAATCTACATCAAATCTTACACAATAATAATTATTAAAATAATTATTTTTACATAACTATACACATTTAAATAAATCAAACTCATAATATAATTTATTAATAGTTTATATTTTATGATAAAATGGTTAAAATTATAAATTTTGTAATTATCAAATTAATAATTCAATAATAATTTTATCAAACATTGATTTGGAAATGCTTTTACTATATCTGTAAAATCACAAACGAAAATGACATTAATAAGTAAAAATATTAATTTTTAAATATTTTAATTTAGATATTAAAATAAAATAAAAAATATATCAATCATATTCATATATTCAGACTTACTCAAATTTCAGTTTAATTCATACATATTCAAATTTTAGTTTACTTCAAACCTATTTGGATTTCAAACGGAAAAACAAACCACCCACTAGTACTAGTTTACAAAACCTTTTGAATTTTCATGTTAATTAATTGACCAAACCTTAAGGTTGTCAAATTAAAAATCCCCTCTAAAGTATAAAATAATCAAAAGGTCGTAAATCAGAATTAGCTCATTCAAAGTGCAATACAATTGTTAATGAAATTAGAATTGATGGGTCAATTGATTTCTTAAATGTTTTTGCATCATGATCTTATAATTTAGTTAAAAGTTAAATCCTATTAAAACGTGGGTCAACATTCACGCTTTTTAGAAAATTTTCAACATGAAGAGTTTTTCTGAAGGAAACTTCACTGACACCATTGCAGGACTCTATGAGACAAATTTCATTTTCTCCAACCGCTACAAAAATCTTGGTTGTAACATTGAGCAAATGGGAAATACAAAGCGTTCACCAAAAGCATTATTTCTCTTTTTCTTGCCCCACTAAGAATTTTACTTCGGGAGAGGATTACAACTTGGAAATTTTTAGTACTAATCACAGAGTTTGCAGTAAATCAAAATTAACTGGTTTGTAAAGAACAAGGTTTGCACGACATATTCAAAGGTCATCACAGGCGAAATGAGCCAACATTCTCAATCGAAGAAAAATATGATTTCCAAAGGGATCGACTAGAGGTTTTACTTCAAAACATTAATTCATTCGTGTCCATCCTGCAAAAAACAAGACAACGAATCAACTCTACCTGGAACTTACGATAAATATATCTAATACAAAACGAAAACTTGATCAAATTACTGAATGCTCATGATTCGATAAATAACAGGCCACTGCATAGCTAACGCACATTTGGATCCAGTGCGCTAGGACTGATTTTCATGGAACTTTTAAAAACATAATCAAAACAATGATATATCCTAAGCAATATTATATCCACTGTGTACCCTAAGCAATAACCTTATCATTAGCAAAATAATATGTATCCAAAGCAATATTTTCATATATATATATTTACTATTTCTTTTCCTGAAGAGCTTGAGTGCAATGAACTTCTTTTTCCCCCCTTTTCAATTAACACTAAGAAACTAATTGGCCTTTCTTATGAGTTCAAAAGTTTTAAACTGTGGATTACAGGTAAAGCATATAATTTAATAGTTACTTTACTTCTAGGATATAATATTCAAGTAGGTGACCCTAAGGAAAGTCGAAAATAAAGACTCAACTAATTACACTGAAAAGAAAAATACAATAACATAAACTGTGCCCAAAAATAACTACCAATGAAGCCAATTTACAGAAAGAAAGCGTAAATACAATATTTTTATTCTGTGTAGTACAGAACTTGGATTAGGTAATTAACTATTAATGCTCCCATGAGGTTTCAACCACTCAATTCAATTATAGATGCTTAAATTTGCTATTTGCATCCAAGACTATTATTTATCTTTCATAGTATATATATTAAAAAAAAAAAAAAACACTGAAGTCCAATTCACTATTCCAAATCAAACGGTATTCAGTCGAAAATTCTGAAGCATAAGCCTGATTCAGGTCAAATTCCTACCTCAATAACCACCAAACTGGACATGCCATTCCCTTGCTTCCCATCAACACATCAGTACACAATCACAACACAAAGCCCTAAATGTTTTTCCATTATTAGATCAAATTCTGGTAAATTTCCAAGAGTATCTACCTAGTGATTACCAAATATTCCCCCCGTAGTAAACTTGAAAGCTGAATAAATCTAATGAAAAGAGTTTTATTAAAGTCAATATGGCATGAGAAGAAAAAAATATAATGAATGTGGATCTATGACTTTAATCACCATTTCTTGGTTGCTGATAACAATGCAAGGCACTCGTACACAAATAAAAATGCATTCACCAACCACCTATGAAGAATGAATGAAACTAAAACTCAAATGTGCTCATCTATTATAAACAATGAGACCATTATGAAGCCATCGTAAAAGAATTTTGTTCTTAATAAATTTTTGAAATTTAGGGGCTGATCAGATTCTTCTTCTTTTTTTTTTTTGGATTTCATATTGTTTTCAAAGAATGAACTCAAAATAAACTAAAAAAAAAAAAAAGAAATTAAATTATTTATTTTCAAGATTTATGAATACTGGTATAATTTTTTGACAATAATTTAAAATGAAAACAACGAAGCGCATTTAGTCGAGTTTTTTTGAAAATAGTGAAAATACATTTTTAAAACATGATAATTACAAATTTCTATTACCGTTCTAAATAATTTTAAAATTCAAATAAAATTACCATATATCTTGGATTTTAATCAAGTACCAACCGGAGAGTGGGTGAGGGCCTATGAGTAATTATTACATACAACCTAATGGTATTGATTACAAAGAAGATATACTTTGGGACACTCCAAATGCCTTTGCATTTGTACATAGGATTTATTCATATTGGACTGAGTTAATAGTTAATACAAAAATCAGAAAGCACACACCAAACTTTAGGCGTATAGAAGTTTAAATTATTATTCTTTCCTAATTTTATATCCAAAGATCTGAACCCTTAAATTAAAATGCTTTGATTTAGTGTTGTTTTCTTGTCATAACTGATTTATTCACTTAAAATCTTTTCTTTGATTCATTTATCTTATTATATACAAGAAGCTTATAATCAACGATCATAGTGATGAAAACTACATCTTTAGCCTTTAAATAAAGAACCTAATTTCATATATTGTAAAAACTATAACAAAAATATATGATGTTTCTCAAACAGAGAAAGAAACCATAAAAGTAAATATGTATAAACAACAAAACTATCTCTAATTAAAACAAGTTCACAACTCATTGCCTTTATTTGATACATGGGCACAAAAGCACATAATACTATGTAATTGTAACCTACCTGAGGAGCTGGAACATCTGAAAGCTTAGGAGATTCCAATTTTGCAGTAGATCCATCAAAAAGAAGAGAACAGTCTGTGTATGCAGATCCAATGCCCACTCCAGCACCAAAAGCGACAGATGCCCAACGAGTCACCGGACTCCCTGGTATAATTGCATGAATGTTTCAAAATTAACAATTTGGGGAAAACAGAAACAACAAAATGCTTAAGAATGGATTTTTTTTTTTTTTTCCTTTTCCGAGGTACCAAGAATTTTATGTCCTCTTAATAGATGTGATCACAAAAGCTACAAAACATAGAATGATTGCTTCTTGCAAGGGATTCTGCAATCAAAGCAGCAAGACCAAGTAAATATTGACTGACAAAAACATATTAATGTAATGCTTTTTTAAATGGCAATCTGCTCTTTCCTGAGCCATGCCCCACGTCAGAGTATTTGCTTCTTTTAAAAAATGAACGAAAACTAAAGGAACAGACAACAAGAAATTAAAGGAACAGAAAATTAAAGAATTCCTGTATAAAAAGCGTATAGAAAACAAATTTATTGGCACACATTTCACCTTATTAAGACTCCAATTGGTATCCCAAACTAAAATAAGATGCAATTAAGATGACTCCAAACAACCAACTTTTTAAAAGATGGTTGTTGTTGTTTTCAGCACAATATCTCAAGCAAGAATGTAGATCTCTTAGGATGAATGGGTCCAAACCAGTTTTTTTTGTGACAATCACTTTTGCTACAAAATATTTAAGTTCAGCATTTTGCTTTCTTGTTCAAAATCTGTTTTTACACAATTTTCTGATTCCTCAGTCGCTTGTAAGACTGGTTTTATTATCTATATGCCTCATAGCATAACTTATCAACAGTTCTTCCTGCAGTATGGGATGTTTAGGCTGTTCATATCTCTGTAAAGGCCTCTTTATTGGCTGTTGGCTTCTCTATTTGCTCCTAAGGGTTTTCTAAAGCAGTTTGGGATTATGTGCGAGGCCCTTCCACTTTTCATATGCTCATGAATAAACAAGTTAAGTTGCTTCTAGAGGATTCAACCTAAAAATTCTATTAGCAACTACCTTGGAATACTATAAAGAAAGGAAATAAGACTCTTGGACAATGTTTTCAAACTTTCTAGCTATTTGATTTTTGGTTTTCAGTTCTACTTGAATTTATTGTAGCCTGCATCATTATTTTTTCAGTCCATAAAATATGAACATCACATTCAGACAAAATGTAGTCTGGTTAAAACTTCAAAGACCTAAAACCTCTCCATTTCCATTTCAGAAAATCAGCTAGCAGCTATTATGAACCAACAGCTTATGGGATCATATATTTGTAAAAGCACAGCAAAATTCCAGAACAAAAATCAACAATTTCCAAATTGAAATGCTTCCTATTCTATTGGTTAATAAGGCTTGAGATACATGTATCAGAACAGCTACGCCATTTCAAGGACATTTATGATGAAGTAATTCTATTATCATCTTTGAATGAATGAATTATCCTTGTCTTAGCTTGTTTGGTTATGCGGGCCCACTTAGCTTCTTGAACATAGAAACTAATTGATATAAAATCCTTATCTTGAATAATATGCTGAGGAAAACATAAAACTTTCCGAAGAGACAAACAAGCCTTACTATAAAAGTGCATTTTGCTACCTTACAGAGAGTTGCCAGAGACACGTTATTTATTTACTAATAGAAAACATAAAAAGATTGCATCAATAAAATATGAGTAATGAGAAAGTACAAAGGCAGACCAGATGTCAACTATAAAGACTATTTTCCTTCGTAGTAACAAAAGAACTATACAAAAAAACTTGCAAGAATTACAGGGTAATCTGCAAAACGAAGAAAATGCATAGAAAATTTACAACATTTGGAAATCACCAGCTACATATACCAGTCATAACTTCCTACAAGTTGAAAGCTAAACATTAAAAGAATAAGATTGTACCTACAAAATCCTGATACAAATTCACACGAATATACTACCGATGCAATGTGATACAGTGGATTCTAAAAATAAATAAACTAATAACAATAGATAATGTGTAAATCATACAATAGTGACCCATCAATTTGTACAAAAATGTTTGTGTAAACTACTGATGCATCATGATGCGATTGGAAGTGTAAATTCGAAAAATAAATGAACTAATAAAAGATAGATGATGCGTCAATCATACAAAAGTTTCGTATCATGTCACAATGTTTCATCAATTTGTACAAAATGCTTGTAAGAAGAGTTTGTGTATGTAGCATTACAAAAGAGCTGTTAGTAACGTGACCCCTGTACTGAACCAAATTTTCAACATACATTGACACTCAACTTAAAAACGTCGACGTTTCATTTTTATTTCAAACGAAAAATCCAAACAAAAATCTAAAAATCTCAATAGCCGCACAGCATAATAGCATATCAAATAAATTAGAAGAATTTAAGGTTAAAGATAAATAAATTGACGGGCGGAGAGGAAGAGATAAAGACTTACTGAAGAGAAGGAGGCCACCGAAAGCGCCAGCCAGGGAAGAGTAAACGAAGCGACGGATCGTCAGATCGAGACACGCGTCCCATTTGGCGTTCACGTCGTACTTCGGCGGCACGATTTCATTGCTCTTCTCTTCCGCCATTCCTTTTAATTTTGCTTTCTATTATTATCTTCGTTTGTTCGTATGTTTGGTTGATCTGTCTCTGCTAGCGAGGGTTTTCAGTTTGTGTGATACAGTTCCTGTGAAGGAAACATCTAGGGGGCTTCAGGCCCATTGGATAGAGTTTTGGGCTAGCATGGCCCACTACGCCCCCATATCTTTATTTTTTTTTTTATATTTTACTGCAAACCCGTGGCTTTTCAAAAAGTTTCCCTATTCGTTTATCATCCTCAGCCAATCCAACGCTCACCATATTCATTTGTTCATAGAAAAAGTCAACAACATACAGTGCAGCATGTTTAGCAGAACAAGTATATCAACATACAATCAATATGCCCTCCACTTCCTCAAGTGCAACCAATGAAATTAACAAAAAACACAGATACTTGGGTCGATTAATAATCCATGGAAATTATATTTCACATGTCTAATTAGAGATAGCATCTACTACATGGTGAATCCTACCAATATAAGTCTTTTATATGCTTTAGTTGTCAACAAAATGTGAATAAAAAATCTTAATCTTCGGTGTTTAATCTTGAATCGCATATTGTAGCTATTGTATCTTGCATTTTATCCTAAACAATGCCCATGCACCACAGTCACATACTAATTCAAAAGGCTTCACCACATAAGTTCTTATGCCATCCAACCCCTCATATTTTGTATCCTCAAAATGAATGAGCTTTAACTGCCTACTTTCATTTATTAACCTTGTCATTTCACTCTTAATTGGAGTAGTCACCTTTGGAGTCCCTTTCGAGCCATGTGTTTTATCTTTTGTAGTTTCCTTATCATTTTCCTCTTAATATGGTTCAACAAAGTTGGCACTGGTTTAAACCTCTACTCACCCAGCCAACTATTGAAACTTCTCATGAAATTGTCTGTGACATGATCTAACTTTGAAGTGGTATCAAATTTCTATTTACATCATATTGAAAGCTCCACATCCAGCAACCACATATATGTCTTTTTACTTCATGAGTTGATTTATCCAGGCTCTTTGATAATCAGTCTTCTTTGTGGCTCTTGAAGTTTCCCAAAGAAGTCATCCATTTTCAAACTTGGATACCTTGCCTTCAAGTTAGAATGGATGTGCCTAGCAAATCTTCTAAACTTGGAATTTGGCCAATATTTATCAAGTGTATTGGTTAAACCTTTCTACCAATCACTTATCATGGTGATAGGCCTACCATCTAACCTGTAAATGATATCATACAACTTCTCCAAGAACCAACACCATGGCTCTTCCCTCTCTATTTCATATGCACAAATTGCTACTCAGAAAATGCCTCCATTTGCATCAAGTGCAGTGCACTCAGTAACATTCTTCCATATGGCCTCTTTAAATAACACCCATCTAACTTTATGGATGGCCTACAACCGTTGATGAACCCATCTCGCAATGCTAGGAGGCTCAAGAAAAATCTATGAAACCTAATCTCCTCATTTTCAGATTTTCAAATAGTTTTAACAACCACTAAAACTAGCAGAAAAATAACTTTCCACAACATTAACTTAAAATATTTTAAAGTGAAACACTGTAGAAACTAAATCAAGTAAGATGTTATACAGTTCTATGTATTCCCTGGTCTCATTTGATTCAAGACGAAGAAGATGAGTTGCCATACTGAAAAATCTCAAGAAATTTCATGACTAGATCATCGTCAATCTGATCATCATCATCATCATTATCTCTCCTTTTGCCTCTATTCGCCATCAGCAGTCCATGCTAACCACCTTTATTCTTGCTCTCTTCCCCTCCTCAAGTACGCACATTAACAATTACATCATTTATGAATGTTAATTAAGTATTTATTTGTTAGTTAGAAATTTGTAGAAAAAGGTGTTTATTGATTATGAATTATATGAGAAGGGAGAATCGTAAAAATGTTTCTTGTATTTCAACAACAATTCAAGGCAATTTATACAACACTAGCTCTAGGAAAAAAAAGGAAGGAAAAATAAATCTAATTTAATTCCTTATTCTAAGGCTTAATCTAAGCCTTAATCAAAGAAATTGCTTAGCTCTACAATTCTATCAATCTCAATAACTTAAGTAATTCAACACTCACCCTCAAGCTGGTCCACAAATATCCAACATTTGCAACTTGCCAGCAAGGAACTCAAACTGTTGTGACTGAAGACTCTTTGTAATCTATTGTTTGGTAGGAACAAGAGGAATACATAGTATTCATTCATCTAACTTCTCTTTGATAAAATACCGATCAACTTCAATGTGCTTAGTCTTATCATGCTGTATTGGATTATGAGAGATATTTGTAACAGCTTTATTATACAAATACAGTTTCATAGATTGTTTCCATTGAATTTTTAGCTCATTAAGAAGTTTCTTTATCCAAAGAAGTTCACATATTCCCTATGCAATAGCACAAAATTCAGCTTCAACATTACTTCTAACAACCACATTCTATTTTTTACTCTTCCAAGTCACGAGATTTCCTCCTACAAAGGTACAATATCTAAAAGTTGATTTTTTATTATCAACACTTCCTGCCCAGTCAACATCAGTAAAGCTTCAACAGTCATACTCTGATCCTTCTTGAGTAACAAACCTTTGCTTGACATGCCTTTTAAATATCTAAAAACCTTATATGTTGTATTTAGATGTGCCTCATGAGCAGAATGCCTATACTAGCTCACAACACTTATAATAAAGGCAATATCAAGTCAAATATAAGACAAATATATCAATTTTTCCACCAATCACTGATATTGGCCTTCATCCACCAACTCACATAATTCTGAAGTCTTTTTGAAATTTAAATGCATATGTGTTTCAGCTAGTTTACAGCCCAATATTCCAATTTTATCCAGTAAATTAAGGATATACTTTCTTTGTGATACTAAGATTCCTTCTTTAGTTCTCACAACCTCTATGCCTATAAAATACCTCATTGCACCCAGATTTTTAATCTCAAATTCTTTTGCTAAGAAGTCGAATGACATCATCAACATACACAATAAGGATTGAAATTGTTATTGTAGAAATCCTCTACAAGGAAAAGATACATTTGATCTTTTACAAAGAACTTCTTTATTGAATGAATTCAATTCTCACATGCAGGGTAACCACCATAATATATTCCAAGTGTTTAAATAGATAATCACCACCTGGTTGTTACAAACATGTGGCCACTACTTCCTAAAATTTTTAATGACATAACAACAAACATTTAGTGGGCATGATCTATTTAGACTAGATCAACCTCAATTCTGGAACAGAAAAATCTAACACATTTTCCTAAATAATAGCAACAAACAAAACAGAGTATGACTAAGTCCAAAAACACAGCCCGTAATTGAATTAATTCCCAACATTTCCTCCCCTTAATTCAAGGAGGGTTTCAACTCCCATCATGGACCGGAACTTTATAAATTTGGCTTCAGGTAGAGCTTTAGTGAGAATGTCTACTGGCTGATTATATGTGTTGATATACTGCAGCTCCACAATTTCTTTTGACACTAATTCTTGAATGAAATGAT
>JANKKB010000529.1:0-13894 GCA_026225775.1 Bursera palmeri
TTTTTTTTTTTGGGGTGGTGCATCTCAACCTATAAAATTGTGTTAGTACTTCAAAACCTTTTAACTTTTGTTTGTAGTTCTCATCCTGAATTTTCGTCATGCACATCGTATAGTCAATTTGATACTTGATCTGTAGATTCTTTGTTGTTCTGAGTCAAATTACTGATGCAAGCATATTAAATTCATGATCAGCCTCTTAACCCTCGACTGCCCAGCTTTCTATATTAAGAGTTTGAGGTGTTAGGGGAATACTTATGTGGGTTTCTTGTAAAGAATGAATCATAAAGAATATTTATCATCAGTTTCTTTATGGCTGCCATTTCTTTATCATCAATTTTTTGCTGGGCTATTTATTGGAGTTTTGGCTTGACAATGTGAACCACTGGGTTTTGTACAGAAGCGTTAAGAGCTGATTTCATTTTAACTTGAGCTGTTACTGTGATGATGCCTTTTCCAAGTTTGTTCTGAAACATCTTCCCTATGCTCTCTTGAATAGCAGCCTAAGATTCATAATGATGAAATGCTGGAATTCAGTTTTGTCTACACTATCCATAATTACACTTTAATAGTCTTTTCTGTCAGTTGATGCAGTCCACATTTTTTTTACTCCGACAAAGGATGGAAATTGCTAATTAAATTGGTGTATTGCTATTGATTGTTACTTGTAATCCTTGTTGCAATGCTTATTCCCATGTTGGTTTAATTTTCCAGGATGATGAGACAACCTTGTCGGAGGAGGAGGAGCTGGCAAAAGCAGATTCTAACAATAATATAGATGAGGTACCAGGTGTCCTTTTTTTTTTTTTTTTAATCTTTACTATCAATCTCCTAACTCTTCAGTCAAACATTTTAGGTTCCTCTCTTTAGATATACTTGTAAATTCTTTCCCCTACTTTTGGCTTTTATTTGTAGTTTAGTTCCTCTAAATGAGGTGGCTATTTGTCAGATTGCATTACTGCAAAAGGAGAGTGAGATGCCAGTGGAAGAATTGCTAGCAAGGTATAGAAAGGTATGTTACAGGTTGATTCTGCTTATAGTTTGGATGGTTCGCATCAAATATTGATTTCTGTTTTTATCATTTACATCTGCCTATTAGGAACTGGGCAATGATAAAATTTCAGAGGATGAATCTGATTATGCTTCTGCTTTGTCGGAGGACCTCTTGGATTCTCCAGCTGATGAAGACATTGAATTGATGCATCAAGATAATTCTATGGATGAAAATGTTGATCCTGGTGAAACCCAACCTGTAAAGCATTCGCTTCCAGAAGAACAAGAAGAAGGATCTGAGAAGAATTTGGAAGAGGCTAGAGAAAGTGAGAATAGAATTGCTGATGCTGCAGCAGCAGCGAGATCAGCACAACCAACAGGAATCACATTCTCTACAACTAAAGTGCGTACAAAGTTCCCTTTTCTTCTCAAGCATTCTCTTCGGGAGTATCAGCATATTGGCTTGGATTGGCTCGTTACAATGTATGAGAAAAGATTGAATGGAATTTTAGCTGATGAAATGGGACTGGGAAAGACAATCATGACTATTTCTCTTCTTGCACACCTGGCATGTGAAAAGGGAATATGGGGCCCCCATCTCATTGTGGTTCCAACCAGTGTCATGCTTAACTGGGAAACTGAGTTTCTTAAATGGTGTCCTGCCTTCAAAATTCTTACATACTTTGGCAGTGCAAAAGAGCGCAAATTTAAGAGGCAAGGGTGGTTGAAACCTAATTCCTTTCATGTGTGCATCACAACTTATAGACTTGTTATACAAGATTCAAAAGTTTTCAAGCGGAAGAAGTGGAAATACTTGATTTTGGATGAAGCTCATTTAATTAAAAACTGGAAGTCTCAAAGATGGCAAACTCTATTAAATTTCAACTCTAAACGCCGTATTTTATTAACGGGTACACCCCTGCAGAATGATCTCATGGAACTCTGGTCATTAATGCACTTCTTGATGCCCCACATCTTTCAATCTCATCAGGAATTCAAGGATTGGTTCAGTAATCCAATATCAGGGATGGTAGAGGGTCAAGAAAAAGTGAACAAAGAAGTAGTCGATCGCTTACACAATGTACTTCGTCCATTCATACTCCGTCGGTTGAAAAGAGATGTTGAGAAGCAACTGCCTATGAAACATGAGCATGTCATATATTGTCGACTCTCAAAGAGGCAGCGTAACTTATATGAAGACTTTATTGCTAGCTCAGAAACACAAGCTACCCTTGCAAGTTCCAATTTTTTTGGGATGATTAGTGTTATAATGCAACTGCGAAAAGTGTGTAATCATCCTGACTTATTTGAGGGCCGTCCAATTGTAAGTTCTTTTGATATGAGTGGTATTGATATCCAGTTGAGTTCTTCTAGTTGTTCAATGCTTTCATCTGGTCCCTTTTCTACTGTAGACCTGAAGGGTTTGGGACTTTTATTTACTCATCTTGATTTTAGCATGTCTTCATGGGAGAGTGATGAAATACGTGCTATTGCTACCCCACCAAGCTTAATTAAAGAGCGGATTAATGTTGATGATCTAGAAGAAATTGGGCCATTTTCTAAACACAGGAAGAAGTTAAATGGGACTAACATTTTTGAAGATATTCGAAAGGCAGTATTGGAGGAAAGACTGAGAGAAGCTAAGGATCGAGCAGCATCTATTGCTTGGTGGAATTCCTTGAGGTGCCAGAAAAAACCTGTATACTCAACAACTCTGCGGGAACTTATTACAGTGAAACATCCTGTTTGTGATATTCTTCATCAAAAGACTGATCGTTTATCCTACTTGTACTCCTCTAAGCTTGCTGATATTGTTCTCTCACCGGTTGAACGGTTTCACAGGATGATTGATCTGGTTGAAAGTTTCATGTTTGCAATCCCATCAGCTAGGGCCCCTGCACCGGTTTGTTGGTGCAGTAAAAGTGGAGCTTCCGTGTTTCTGCCCCCAACTTATAAGGACAAATGTTCTGAAGTTTTGTTGCCTCTTCTGTCACCTATTAGACCTGCAATTGTCCGGAGGCAAGTATATTTCCCAGACAGGCGGTTGATACAATTTGATTGTGGTAAGTTGCAGCAGCTTGCAATTTTGCTTAGGAAATTGAAATCTGAAGGTCATCGAGCATTGATATTCACTCAGATGACAAAGATGCTGGATGTTTTGGAGGCTTTCATAAATTTATATGGTTACACATACATGCGTTTAGATGGATCTACTCAACCAGAGGAGAGGCAAACATTAATGCAGCGGTTTAACACAAATCCCAAAATCTTTCTTTTCATTCTGTCTACACGTAGTGGGGGTGTTGGGATCAACCTTGTGGGGGCAGATACAGTTATCTTCTATGATAGTGACTGGAATCCTGCCATGGATCAGCAAGCTCAAGATCGCTGCCACCGGATAGGACAGACACGTGAAGTACATATCTATCGGCTAATTAGTGAGAGCACCATTGAAGAGAACATCTTGAAGAAAGCAAACCAGAAACGTGCTCTTGATGATCTAGTTATACAGAGTGGAGCATACAACACTGAATTCTTCAAGAAGCTTGATCCTATGGAGTTGTTCTCTGGTCATAGAACCCTTCCCATTAAGAATATGCAGAAGGAGAAAAATATCAACAGTGGAATTGAGGTTTCTTTATCTAATGCAGACGTGGAAGCTGCTTTAAAATATGTAGAAGATGAAGCTGATTATATGGCACTAAAAAAAGTTGAACAGGAAGAGGCTGTGGATAACCAAGAGTTCACAGAAGAAGCCATTGGGAGACTGGAAGATGATGAACTTGTAAATGAAGATAATGTAAAGACTGATGAGCCTGCTGAACAGGGTGGCTGCATGACTAAAAACAGTGATCCTTTGATGATTATAGGTGGCAGTGATCTAAATGAAGAGAGAGCTCTTGCTTTAGCAGGAAAAGAAGATGATGTTGACATGCTGGCTGATGTAAAACAAATGGCTGCAGCAGCAGCAGCAGCTGGACAAGCTATTTTATCTTTTGAGAATCAGCTACGTCCAATTGATCGATATGCTATACGTTTTCTGGAGCTTTGGGATCCAATAATTGACAAAACAGCAGTCGAATCTGAAGTTAGATTTGAGGAGAGAGAGTGGGAACTAGATCGTATAGAAAAGTATAAGGAGGAAATGGAGGCTGAGATTGATGATGACGAGGAACCTTTTGTATATGAAAGTAAGTATATTTATGGGTGTTTTGACCTTATCTCTATTTGATCTGTGTTTTCAAGTCAGTGTCCTCTAGTATACATCAACGTTATAGGACCTTTATTATTATAACATAAATTTTCTTTTTTCTAGCCCTAATCAGAAAGTTTATTTGGTTTATGAGCGGTAAAATTATAAAATTGAGTACTTGCTTTCACTTTAAAACTTCATCCACATATCAACTTTAGAAATACTTTGGAGAATTTGTTGCATTTTTCTGCTTAGGTTGGCACTGAAATGGCTTCATGGCATGTAATATCTACTGATACTGTGGATAGACTTTGATGGCAGCAAAATAGTTACCATTTCCAGGAATTTTACGATTGTCTTTGACATGCTGGTTGCTAGATGGTTTAAGATATTTGGATTTGTGAAATGAGCAATATTGTAGTTCGCACGGTGCCACAGGCTTTTTTTGAGGCTAAACTCATGAGTTGTCTTTTATTCCTAGGATGGGATACTGATTTTGCAACTGAGGCATACAGACAGCATGTTGAGGCCTTAGCTCAACATCAGGTTAGTAAAAAAAAACTCTATGTTACATGTTTTCAGAATGTGATTTGATTCAGCTAATTTTTTGCTCTGTTTTTTTAGTTAATGGAAGAATTGGAATCTGAAGCTAAAGAGAAGGAAGATGCAGATGATGGAAACTTTGATTCTATGAAGTAAGATGTCTTTTGCAACTTTCATAAAGAAATTTCATGTTTGACACACATATATATACATTGAGTGGTTGGCTAGATGTAACAACTTTAAAAAACTGACATATAACTCAAAATGTTGTAATGTATTTTTGAAATATAAGAAACAGCTGCCTCCTTATGCAAGCTTGGAAAACAACTCAGGTTTTTCTGTTCCATCAGACAGAAAACTCAAAGCATAAAAAAAAAAGTAAACCTCATCCAAATAAAAGTTCTATCTCTCTTTGTATCTACTTATTCACGTAACTGAGTCCATCAGATTTATATGCATAAATGAAAAGATTTTATCTTTCCGCAAAAAAGATGAATCTTGCATCCTAGGATTCAAAATTTTCTTTTCTGGGCATAGGTGAACAAGTTGCTGCCACACAATTATAGTTTTGTAATTGTAGCAATTGCTGAGTTTTATGGTGGTTTTAAAGAGGCTGATGGTTTAATGATATGGTTATGGAGAAGACAGAGTGAATTAATTGAATAGAGAGAGTATAAAAGAATAAAAATAAAAAGGACAGCGAAGTAAACTCGTCCTAGGAATAGGAGATCTGTAAAATGGTTTAGTGAAATAATAAGTGAGAGAAATCCCTTAAACAGTCAATAGTGCTGTTGCATCCTTTTCTTCTGACTTCAACGCTACTTTTTAGTGTCTTAAACATTTGTGTGTTGTTTTAAAGTCCTACTTATTTTGTGTATGCATGAATGTTTCCATGATTGTATGTATATTGGTTAAAATTTGTGATAGCAACGTATGTTTTTGTTTGCTAAAATGATAGGGCAAGTGATCCTAAACCAAAGACTAAGAAGAAGCCGAAGAAAGCCAAGTTCAAGTCTCTGAAGAAAGGCGCTCTATCTTCTGAATTGAAACCCGTAAAAGAAGAGCCATCAGTAGAACCTATGTCTGTAGATGATGATGTATATGATGAAGAGGCCACTTGTTCAGATGCAATGTCTCCGCCTTCAAATATGAAGAAAAAACGAAAGAAGGCTGAATTATCTCTGTATGAAGAAGAGAAGAGCTCAAAGAAGAAGTTGAAGAAAAACAAAAAGGCTCTTCCTGAAAAACATCCTTCTGAATTGCAGGAGCATGATGATTCTATAGAACTAAAGTCATGTGAAAATATGGTTGTTGATCTTGAGCAGAAACCGGCCAGCAGGAGTAAAATGGGAGGAAAAATCTCCATAACTGCTATGCCAGTGAAGCGGGTTTTAATGATAAAACCAGAGAAATTGAAAAAGGGGAATGTTTGGTCAAGAGAATGTGTTCCATCACCTGATTTTTGGTTGCCACAGGAGGATGCCATATTGTGTGCTGCTGTTCATGAATATGGCCCACAGTGGAGCTTAGTTAGTGAAACACTTTATGGAATGACAGCCGGTGGGTTTTATAGGGGGAGATATCGCCATCCAGCTCATTGTTGTGAGAGGTTTCGGGAACTAATCCAAAGATACGTTCTGTCTGGACCAGACAATTCTATTCATGAAAAGATAAGCAATGTGAGCTCTGGAAAGGCGCTTCTGAAAGTTACAGAGGTATGCTTGGTATTGTTACATATTTCCTCTCATTGAAAAAGAAAAATTATAAAAATATATGGAAAAAAAAAGGAGGTCGGGATGGGTGAAAAAAATTTGAAATGATTGATAGAAAAGGTCATGTGGTTACATGGATAGCTGAGATTTCGTATTTGTTAACTCCCCAAAAGTTAAAATCACCCTGCAACTGATGATTGGGAAAAAACTATATGTTTGGGCTTTCTAAGGATTCTTGGCCAATATTCATGTTGCAAGTGGGAAAACAAGGCATCATGTCTATCAAAGCATGTTCACAGTACATAGCAACTAATTACACATAGTTTTGGGTTCAGTCTAATTAAATTTGATGGAAGTTTCATGTTGTAGTCAAGCACATTTAAATTCATTATTTTATGGACTTGTATTCGTCTTCCCTACATGCCACTTATTCTCTTTGTTTTGTAAATAGATATTAGTTTTAAGATTTGATATCCTGTTGACTGTTGGAAGACGTGCTTCTAGTCAATTTACTGGATATATGCAAAAATGCTGTAGTAACCTTGTACATTTTGCCTGTTTGCTAATGGATGTCATTGAATATGACGCTGATATAAGATGCTTGAGGAAAAAAAATTGTAGGTCATAAGTTTCATGAAAGAGGAAGAAAAACCTGCTGATCAATTTTCTCTTGTGGCAGGATAATGTTAGAATGCTGTTAAATGTTGCGGCTGAGCAAACAGACAATGAATTACTGCTTCAAAGGCACTTCACTGCCCTTCTTTCATCTGTCTGGAGGGTCAAGTCTCGCACTGAATGCAGACAAAATCTCTCATCATGTCCCAATGGTTTTTACTTTGGTGGAAAGTTTTTCAGTCCTTTTGTCAACCGGACTTTTTGCAATTCCATGAAGGAACCAGTATCAAGGATGAAATTTTCTAATTTAGGACAGACCAGCAAGTTATTGTTAGCTGCTCTTACTGATGCTAGCAGTAGACCAGAGGAGGACAGAGGTTCTCTTTCTGATCAGAGGGAAGATGGCCTAGTCGACACAGAACAGTTGGACATAACACTGGAATTCCAGAGGGATGATCCTATGATTCCTTTACCCCCTGTTATAAAGTTATCGTTACGTGGCTCAGACACCTTAACATCTGTAAACATGTCGACTGGAGAAGATCACTTTCTTAAAGCTTCGCAAACTGTGGCTGAAAACCGTATCAGGTATGAACGACCTATTTCATATAATAGCCGCAAAATTTTGAAAGGCGTTTTGGATGACCGGTCTTGGGTTCTCTTTAAACATTGCTAATCCTAAAAGAGGAAGCTTATAGAAAAAGTTCCAACTGTAGYGTCTAATTCTAATGCTATCCCTTAGCATTGAGCTTGTCCAACTTGCTGAATCATATGATCTAGTAACATTAAATCCAAAAGCCTAGCCTATTGGACAATTGCCTCAACAATTGCATTTAAGCACCTAATTCTAATGCTATCCCTTAGCATTAAGCTTGTCCAACTTGCTGAATCATATGATCTAGTAACATTAAATCCAAAAGCCTAGCCTATTGGACAATTGCCTCAACAATAGCATTTAAGCACAAACAATTTAGGAGTATATTTTTCATTTCTTAGAGGGTGTCTCCATTGTGGGTGGCGGATACTCTCATTCTTTTATATAGTGTCTTAGCATAATATATAATTATTGTGAATTTTGTTGTCAAAAGTCAACGTTTGTGGAGACAAAAGAGTCATTGATGCCTAGTGTAATGGTAAAAGTTTAGGTTTGATAAGTGTGTTAGTGACCCAGTGTAGGGATTATTGTTGGGTCATAGCTAATCGAGTGCTTTCTCTTTTTCTTAGGGATGCTGCTAGAGCTTGTACTGAAGATAGCCAGGGTTGGGCTTCATCGGCTTTTCCAGCAAATGATGCCAGGTTGCGTTCTGTTCCAAAATTGCCATCCTTAGGAAAGCACAAGCTATCTTTCTCTGATTCGACGAAGCCTCCTAAGTCAAAGCTCAAAAGAACATCAATGGAGCATGGTGAGGTTCAACCTTTCCTTGCTGACCCAGTGTTCCAACCAACGCCAATAGCTACTGCAAAAGATCCCAATTTAAGTTTTGATTTGACACCAGCAATCATTCAGGAGAGCTGGTTGGATGACATGGATAATAACAATCTTTCTTCCTGCATGGACAATGAGGTTTCATTAGATACAGAGAATTTGGAATTGATCCCTCATAACTATTATCCTGGCCTAATTTCGGGCCTTGAAGACTGTTCTATATTGCCTGAATATACTGACATAGGATAGATTAATCCTTGGACCTCCTCAAGTGTGGATATATAGTATTCTGGTTGAAAGCTGGTGCAATGTAATGCATGTTGGAGAATGGGGATTCTCCCAGCCATGAGTCGAGTCTGGTTGGTGAATTACCTGACTTGGGCATTACAACCGTGCTCTCGGGGTATACATGGATTTGATGATGATGCGCACAATTTCTGGAAGCCAATTAAGAGGGTAGTATTTCGGCGGTTATGCCTGCTTACAACTTACTGGGGGTTATTATTTTTTTTTTTTCTATGGAGGATCTGAAGCTGACCTCGCAGTAGATTCTAGCTTAGGAGATACACATTGTAACACAAAAATTTTGTATTTAATTCATTGGGAAATTTGTGCTAATTTTTTGTTGGGTAGTCATGAAAATAGAGATGTGGGCACATTTCCCTCCATAGAAAGACAGTAGAATAGGAAATTAGTGATCAAATGATTGATCTTCTCAGTTTCATCTCTTCTCCACTGTTCTCTCTTTCTTCCTCTCTTGCGCACAACACATAAATGTTCAAGATCGAGAATGGTGCTTTTGGTCCTGAATCGTCTTTATTTACAAAATATGAAAAGATTAATTCTAAATTTTGTATGTTGAAGATTTTGAAATGATATTTCCAAAATGGAAAATATTTGATGATAAAAAAAATATTTTTAATGTTTTATATATTAGTATCATTATTATTTATTATATTTGTAGTTTATCTCTTAAATAATAGCAAGCTTTTTTTTTTAAAATAATTACATATTTTAAGTGTAATCTCAAAAGTAATTTTGGTTTCCCCAACTGTCAGAGGAGACAACCCTGAATATCATTATTTCGACTTAAATAATTTCAAGATGCCCCGTAATCTTTATTTCTGTTAATTTTGTTTTTCTTTTTTTTGCAAAGACAACTGACTTCTTATTCTCTTTTCTTCTATTTTTTGTGTTTCATTAAAAATAAATTGTTTTCTATTTATTCTTCTCTTCTATTAGTTATTTTCTAAATTTAAAACAAATATAGATGGAAGATTATATGATATTATGATTGTATGGGTATTTTATTTTATTTTCTAAACCAAAAATCCGGATGAGTGGATTGAGAACTTGTAATAGTTTATGTTGCTTATTTGATATTCTAAATACTTTTGATTGTGAAATTTGACATCTCTTAACTCTTGGCATATAAAATTTTAGAATTTTACAATGACATACACACAAGTTTTCAATATATCTGAGCTTGTGGCTATTTATGCAACTCATGAAATGAAAGTCACTGATTTAGTTATACGTGTCACCAAAAGCTTAGCTGGAACTTCATAGGATTAATAAGCTGCTTTTATTGGTTCATATTGAAATTTCGTACATGAGAGAACAATTTGGAAGTTGAATTAGCTGCTTTAACTGGAGTGCTATGATAAATGATGATGATGAAAATTATATCATAAACTTTTTCGATCGCAAGAAGTTCATCTAGTTTTCATTATCGTCTCTCAGAAATGCTTAAATATAATATTCTGAAAATGAAGCAATCTTTCTTTGTTACAAGTTTGCCAAGTTAATTTAATTTTGTTCCTAGCTGCAAATATACAGCGCCGGACTGGTAGAGGATTGGTTATTTTTTTAAATGCACAACCCCCTTTATATGATACGAATGCAATATTGAAAATGAGAATGAGAATGACTGCATGCTTCAGATTGGATGCAATGGATTGAAACCCATTTGCGTAATAGCCAGCCAGATACATTTATTCATTCGTAACCATTAACGCAAGATTTATACACTTAAATTATATCAACAACGACAACAACAATAATAATCTAATATATTACATTAATTTCGAATCAGACAAAGGTATACATTTATTTTGTATCAAACAAAATATTTCTCCTATTAAAATCGGGGATCTTCGTGATTATCCAATCAATAGGATGGCGATATTATTTTCGATCTCTAATGGAAATGCCTAGAATTTTTCATACACATGAACACCAAAAACTTATTTCGAGCCTTTATCTGCAACTCTAAGGTATTTAATTTAGGGGTGGACATCTTTCGACCAAACCCCACCCAACTTGAAAATACATTGGGTTTCTAAAATTTTACTTGACATCGGATTTTATAGGAGATATACCTAAAGCTACTTGACCTAATTTGGGTCGGCTAGCCGAGTGGTTAAATGTTTGAAACCACCAACATCTTAGATTCGGAACCATATTGGCTCGATGATTTGATATCTCTAACTATGTGGTACTTAACTAGTTGTTTTTGAGCCCAAAACCAATTGGAAATAGGAAAAAAAAAAAAAGGAGCTAAAAAATTTGAAAGAACCACGAAAATAGATATAAACTAAAGGAGTGTGTTGAAAAATGAACAAATCGTTGAAAATTTAGATGTCATAACTTTAATACGATAGCTCAACATATTCTTTTTTGTTATTGAATGTTTATATCTGATAGACTGATCTGTATTGAACGTTAAAGATTGATAATTTAAGAGTCTAAAAAGACCTATCAAGTTATCCAGTGTCAGATACCAATAATGAAAAAAGAATTTTAAGTATCGAGATATGGTTATGATGTTTAAATTTCATTTGAAAGGTAGTTAATCTTTAATATGTACTTTCAATTTGGGTCATTTTTTTAATTTTCAATTTTTTTTTTTTTGGAGATACAGTGCACCCAATTGCCCAATAGCGATAATGGGGACAGGAAGAATGAAATTATAAGTTTTAGGATGCATGCACAAAAAATGAAAATTGATTTAATTAATTATTTAGAGTAAAATAAACATGTTAAAAATTTGAAATTTTTGGAGTAAAAGAAAGCTTTAAATATAAATTTTCTGATTAATAAGCTTTAATTATAACTTAATTTTCCCCTCATAAATGTAAAGATTCAAAATTGAAAAATACCAAATCTTCAATTGAAAAGACCATTGCTAGCCAGCTGCTGCGATGGCTTAAAGCCTTAAACACTCGCTCCAACAATTACCACACTCCCTTAATGACACGTGTACTATTTTATTCTTCAAAAGTTTCTACTTCTTCATTCTACTAAATAAAAGACTGTTGGTTTGGTTTTAATTACACAATTGCCACCCATTACATCACCAAAATTTCAATATGACCCCAATTAATTATTTCAATAACCAACTTCCTCTTAAATGAAAAGTTTATACCGTCTCCAAAAAGTTAGAATTTTTTCTTTTTTTTATCCATTGATCAACTTTTACTAATAAAATCTGATTTTACACTTNATATTTAAATATTCATGAAATTCTTTTTATTTTATAGAAAAAATATTTTTCCTCAAATAAAAAGAATTTAAGTATGTGTTTGTTTATGAAATTTGTGTTTTTATTTTCAAAATTAAGTAAAGATTTGTGGTTGATTTTGAATGGTTTTGATTTTGAAAATTATACGTGATTGACATTGATTTAAAACACATTGTTAAATGTGCGTTTCTAGATAATTTTTTTTTTTGAATATGAAAACAAACACACTCTAATAATTTCAATATTAGGGTTTCACTGATTCTTCCATAATGACCCTTAAGGGTGTTTCAATTCAATCCCTAAAACAACTTCCCAATTCGCCAATTTTTCATTGAGTAATTTTCAATCACCACTCTACTTTGTACTTAAATTTCACTCTTATAGAACTTTTGTATTTTTTCTTCTCTATCATCCCTAAGTTTTCAAAAAATCTATTTTTAGGTCCTTCAGTTACAATTTTCGTCAGTTAACAGTAGATGAAAGAGCAAATTGATATTTCTTATTTGTCTTCTTGTAATACTCCTATTTGTCTTCTTATATTTTTTAATATTAAAAAATTAATAATCTCCTTGTGGTTATATATTATTACTGTCACTCAACAAGTTTCATGAATCCTTATAAAACCCCTTACTAATGTAGAGGAGATTTNTAATACTCCTATTTGTCTTCTTATATTTTTTAATATTAAAAAATTAATAATCTCCTTGTGGTTATATATTATTACTGTCCCTCAACAAGTTTCATGAATCCTTACAAAACCCCTTACTAATGTAGAGGAGATTTCTACTAATCATTGGAGCTAATTAATTCTTTAGCAAACTTAGGAGTTGTAAGTGTTATTTAGTATAGATGTAAACTCGATATTTCAATAGAAAATAAATTAGCAAGATGTTTTGTGATAATTAAGATGAAACTTAGGGTAATGCTGTACTAATGCCTAACCATAGGGGGTTCCAATTTTTTTTTAAATAATTATGTTATGAAACATTAATAATTTAATAAAGATAAAATAGGAATAAATATGTAAATATAAAAATAAATAAAAACCATTCAAATATAATTTAAAAAATAATTTTATCAATAAAATATTATATAATAAGTAAAAAAAATTATTCACAATTTCTAAATATGAATAAAACACCATTTATATATTGTAACTCGTAGTTGAAATGTTGGCATTTATTCTAATGGTAATTTGGTCATTTGACTTAATTTTATCTTTTATAAATTAGTTTTTTTCATGTTTGTTAGTAGGGGTAAAATAGTAAAGGTGTTAGAATATGAAGGTCAACAATATTGACTAACAAAAAATGTAACCGAATGACCTGAGAAGAGATTTTTTTGAAAATTTAGGGATGATGAAAATGAGAAATGACAAAAGTCTCATATGAGTTAAATTTAAGCAAGAGATAGAGGTGGTGATTGATAATTACTCAATTTTCATTTTTTCTAATGTTTTCAAGTCAATTTTTCCTATTTTTCCTTTGTTAGGTTTCAATCGTTCTCATTTTTATAAAGAGATTTTGAAGTATTTAAAGAATCCCATAAGATTATATTAGTTTATGTAATTAATTTTTTATGATTTTCAAATAAATCATTTTATTCTTGGGATTTCATACACCTTTCAAAATAAATGAAAAAAATGAAGTAGCAAGAGATGGGTGTCAAAAGTTTTGAGGTTTTTTTTTTTTGGATTTTGATGGGTGTCCAAAGAAAAATATAGATATGTAAAATTTTAGTAATTGGTTTATTGAGAAAACTAGTGTAATTTTATGAGTATAAATAATCACATCCTTAATAAAATTAAAAAATAAAAAAGACATATTCTTACATACCTTCTAGTAATTTACTTGAAAATAATTTAGCAATTAAATTTAAATTTTATTAAAATG
>JANKKB010000530.1:0-10065 GCA_026225775.1 Bursera palmeri
TAAAAGTATAGATTGAATAATTCGTAACTTTTATAGAGTATTTGAAAGTCTATAAAAGTCTTAATTAAATATACCCAAATTTTTTAATTTTATAAAAATCTTTAAAAGCTCGTTGTGATGATCATGAATATTGGAAGTTGGAGTTTCTTTTGACGTAGTTAGGAGTTCTATAAAAATCTTAATTGAAAATACTCTTCCTTCTTTAATAATTCGGCCTTTTTCTAAAAAAATATTAATAAATCTAATTTTTATTTTCTTAAATTTCTAATAAATCTAATTTTTGTTTTCGATTATTTTACAGTTAAATGTCTAAATTGTCCTCACGTCGTTAATTTTTTTAAACGGTTTTCTAAATTACATTTTTCCTTCCTCCAATGTTGCCTCCGTGAGAGCCAGTGACACACAGAGACGTTTGAGAAGTAAAATTCAGACTTAGCAGCACGGTTAGCTCCAGAATTCAGAATCCTCCGTGAACGCCGCCTTTCGTCGTCAAAGTGTCGCCGGAAGCCACTGTAGTCTCCGGATAATTTTATTTTACGATAAAATTGTCAAAAATTAAAAATTAAAGTGAGGGCTTTAAAATTAAAGAAAATTATAAAAAATAACTAACTTAAGTGGCGCGTTAAAATAAAAAATAATTAAATTTTAAAAATCTATAATTCTTTTAAGAGTAATTATAATTGACCACCCATATTTTTTCTTTTTTTTATCATTTTTATCTTCTTTCATCCTTAAGTTTTAAAAAAATCTATTCTCAAATCCTCCAGTTAAAAATTCTGTTAGTTAACATCTATTAATCTCCATATTCTAATAAATTTATCATTTTACTCTTATTTACATATATAAAAAATAACTAATTTTTTAAAAACAATATTAAGTTAAATGATCAAATTACCCTTGAAATAAATATTAATATTGTCTATAAAAATAATTTTAATATTTATTAATAGTGTTAAAGGTAATTTAGTTATTTAATTTAATATTATCTTTTTAAAATTAAATTATTTTTTATGTGTATTAATAAAGATAAAATGATAAATTTATTAAAAATAGAGTTCAATATATATTAATTAAGTGGAAGATTTGAGAAGATAATTTTTTAAATCTTAATTATGAGAGAAAAAATGATAAAAATCTTATATGAACTAAAAAAATTAGGAGTGGTGAGCATAATTATTCGTGTTTTTTATTCAAATTTGTTTACCGAATAGATCATAGATAACATATCCAATCTCGAGTTTGATTAAAAAAATTATAAATTTTTAAAATTTAATTATTTTTACTTTAACCCTTAAATTGGCTACTGTGAGCCGTGACTCTGGGTGAAGGAAACTGATAGATTCTCTAAAATGGTGTTCAAAATCCCTCGTCATTCTTCTTTGAAATCAGCTTTGAAAGCTGATAAGCTTTCATCTTTACTCTCTCTCACTCATTTGCACAATCTCTCAACTTCAAATTCCCAGAATAAACTCTCGTCTTTCTTCAACAAACCCTCCCTCACTAAATTTCTTCGTGAAAATTGCAGATCAGGTAATTTCACTGTAAATGAGGCCCTTTTCTTCTTTGATTACATGCTTCATATGCAACCCCCTCCTCCTATCGTATCTTTCAATGTTTTGTTTACTGCACTTGCTAAGAAAAAGCAACATGATCATGTCATTTTGCTTTATAATAGCTTGACTGCAAATGGGGTTTTCCCTGATTTATTTACTCTAAACATTTTGCTTAATTGCTTTTGCAATGTAAGAAGCGTTTGTGACGGTTTTGTAGTTTTTGGGAGGATTTTCCGGATGGGTTTCAGCCCAGATGCTGTTACTTATAATTCTTTAATTAAAGGTTTTTGTAAGGAGGGTAGAATTATGGCTGCTACAAAGTTGTTCAAGAAAATGCTCAGAGCTGGTTGTATGCCCGATGCGATTACATGCGGGACTTTGATTAATGGGTTGTGTCGTTCAGGCAATTCAGCTGTTGCCCTTAAGTTGCATGAAGAAATGATTAATGGGAATAGTCAATTTGGTATTTTTTGCAAGCCGAATATAGTTTCTTATGGTAGTATGATTGATGGTCTTTGTAAAGAAGGGTTACTGACCAAGGCAAAAGAACTGTTTTCAGAAATGAAAAGCAGGGGAATCACTGCAGATGTAGTTGTATATACCTCGCTAATTCATGGTTTCTGTTTTGAGGGTAATTGGGAGGATGCCAAAGGTTTGTTTATTGAGATGTTGGATCAAGGTGTGATGCCTGACGTGGTGACATTTACTGTCTTGATAGACGAACTTTGCAAAAATGGGAAGCTGGATGAAGCGAATGGTTGGTTAGAACAAATGATCCAGAGAGGGGTGGTTCCTAACACATACACTTATAACGTCCTGTTAGATGGCTTTTGTTTGATAGGTAGAACTGACAAGGCATCTGAGTTATTTAATACTATGGTGAGTAAAGGATGTGGGCGTGATGTTGTTAGTTACAGTATTTTGATCAATGGGTACTGCAAGAATCAGAAAATAGGTGAAGCTATGGCACTTTATAGGGAAATGATTTTAGAGGGAGTTAGACCAGATGTTATTACATACAACACCCTATTAAAAGGCCTTTTTCTGGCAGGTCATGTTAGACAGGCACGGGAACTGTTGGCGGAGATGCAATGTAACTGTGTTCCACCCAATTCATATACAGACTCTATTTTCATTGATGGACTATGCAAGAACGGTTTTGTTCTAGAGGCTGTGGAATTATTTCATGCCTTAGAAAATTGCAATTTTCAACTAAACATTGAAATGGTTACCTGTCTCATTGATGGATTATGTAAAACAGGGTGGCTAGGAATTGCATGGGAGCTATTTGACAAATTGCCTCATTATGGCCTGGTGCCAAATGTTGTAACCTACAACATCATGATTAACCAGCTTTGTAAAGAGGGAAAACTGCTCAAGGCAAATGATTTGTTATCGCATATGGAGGAAAAAGGTTGTGTTCCAAATGTTGTAACATTTAATATTCTTATGAACAGTTTTCTCCAAAATAATCTGACACAAAAATTTGTCAAACTTCTTCACAAAATGAAGGAGAAAAATGTGACACCTAATGATTCCATAGTTTCTACAGTCATAGATTTGCTTGTGAAGGATGAAAAATACCGTGAATGCCTTAACTGGCTTCCATCATTTCCTGTTCAAGGGTTGAAGAAAGAATTGGCATGATGAATATTAATAAGAGTAGCAAGCAAATTCTGTCTAAAACCTTAAAAAGTAGAACCCTGTAGATTTTGAACTATCTAAGCAGGAAGTTACAAGATGTGAAGGCATATTGCTGCTATTGGAGGTCAAAATGGTGAGATTTTTCTTTTTTTTWTTTATTTATTTATTTTATTTTTAGAAGAGACAGTTTTGAACTTGTAGCATATGGGTTTGTCAAAATTGCCTGGTTTATGGGCTGCCATCCACTTGCCTTTGTTGAATTTGTAAGTTCTAACAAAGCATGAATTGTGATGGTCAATTTGGGCTTAAACATTTGAATGTTTCTCTTTCGTCTCTTAAACTATTCAATGTTCTCAGTTTTGGTTCTGCTTTGAAAGTACATTTGACTTTTTCTCTTTCGTCTCTTAAACTATGCAATCTTCTCTGTTTTGGTTCTTTTCTTAAGGTTCAAGAACAATGCTGTTTTCATGTGTTGTTGGTATTTAAATCCATTGATTGCATAAAAAATAAAATGCAATATAGGTAACTGAACTTAAAAAACTCTTCTTGATCTTATGATTATCTGAATTCTAAAATATTTAGAAATTGTCAGCTTTAAATGTTGAAGTGAAAAACTTTATTGTTTGTCCATGTGGTTTTGTTGTATAAAAGATTACTTAAGTGTTAGTATCCTACTGTACAGGAATACCGTTAGTCCCCTAAGTTTGTTTTTTCGTGGAGTTTGTGGCAGAACCAGTTTCATATATGTAAGTGCTTCAAATGAACTTAATTACTTTCTTTCTTCCCAAGTCTATTTTTGCTTATTGATTAGCATGTGTTTTTCTAATACATAATTTGTGGTTTTTCTTCAGCTTCTTGCAGATTATGACTGAACAATGCATGGTCAATTTATTAATGCGGATAATCCTTCGACCAGGCAAGTAGATCACTAGGGGAAGTTACCGGGTAATGAATTCTGAACTTATTGATAATACATTGTAAGCTTCGGTTCAGAGTACCAGACCCCTGTTGCCATTATGACAGAGAGATGAATATCAGAACTTTAATACTTAATTCCCTTGTTGGCATGGAACAATCATTATTTGACCTTTACGTACACAATGAGATACAAATCTTTGGCTTTTCCATGCAGTATACAGTACATGTAAGGACTGAAACAATCATTCTCAACATTTTCATGTACAACATTACCAAAAAAGATCTCAATTTCTGCATTTAATTAATTTGCTACTTATTCATTCAATATTTTAACCATCTGATTCAGAAACAGATCGAATATTTTTTAATGGAATTCACCTGGATGAAGTCAACAATATTCTGTTGTGAACTAGTATAACTTAAAGATGGTTTTCTACCGCCTTTCCTGGAGTTCTGTTGGAATGGTAGTTTGCTGCAAAGGAGCCTGTGTAAAGTATGTTACATGCAGATTTCAACTAGTTATGGTTTATTTTGGTCTTATTAGTTCCTCTCCTTTCGGATCTTCCCTTTGTGTTGTCTTTAAAAAGCTAATTCATGCTTATGGTAGACCAGACATCAAATTTTACTGGATAACCTTATTGCAATTTTGAGTAATTGGTGCTACTGGGTGTGAGCTATATGAGATATTATGTAAATTCTTCTGAATGTTATTGAAACATTATTATTTGGCAATTGTGATCAGGTGTCTAAATTGGTAGTCTTAATACTATTGTTGGTTCCAACATGACTTGTTCGTCTTTCCTCCACTGAAACACTTGAGACTGTTGGTGTCTCAATTATGCTACAATTTATCAAGTACTAAACTTGTTTTATGATTGAAGTTTAGAGCAGTTCCCTTAAACATTTGTAATTTATGTTACCATAAATTTTGAACATGTTTTATTATATATGTGATTTGTGTCATTTAATTGAGAAATTGGTTATCTAACTCCAAAAAAATTTAATTTTACAGCAAGGAGAAACAAGTTCACCTGTTAATGGAATTTGAGGTGCTTTTTTTATTTCACTCTGAACTTTTTCCTTGGAAAATTGCTAGCAGGTTCGAGGAAAAGGTATATGCTGCTGCCACAAGTCAGGTTAATTTAAATCATGGTTCTGTAATTTTCTTGAATCTATACATAAATATCTACTTCCGTATTGATGCACTTTATTTTCATGGCTAGCTAATAGTGTTTCTTCTTTTCAAAATTTCTTATTCTCTTCTTTTTTCACTTTGTAAAATTTATTTGAGCATGTACATGTCCATGCACACGAAGACACATGCATCATGCATGTGGAACTCAATAGCCAAGCTACATAACAAGTACGCAAGCAATTCTCCAAATAGGAAAAAAAGAATAAAGAGGAGAAAAAAGAAAACATAATATTATTGACTCATAAAGATTTAGCTTACTAACATAGATGTTTTGTAAAAGCTATTGTTGTTAAAACTAACTTCAAAGAAAGAATAAGAAAAATATCAAAGGGCAAAGAAGCTAGTATGGTTGTAGATCTTAATGATCTAGGAAAAACAGAATTAAAAGGTTAAAAAGTGTTAACTAAAATTTTGTCTCCCTTTTTTGGCCTTCCTCTCATAGCATTGCCAGAGTTCTAGAGGAGGTTAAAAAATATCTCTAAAGATGCTTTCAATGGAGTCGAATTCGCAAAATGCAATACCTAACTCTTTGCCATCCAATGGTGCTTGGAATAGCAATAAACCTGCAGATCCCGGTTCACATACAAGGATATGGCACACTAGAAAAACTGCACTTTGTTATTTGGTCCTTATTGTGTCAACTATTCTCTCTTATTGCCATCGTGATTCTCTTCCCGAGCAACTAAATTTAGACCAACTCGAGATGCTGGAAATTTTATAAATACAAATAGGCCCAGAAATCCATTTTCTTCACTGCAGCAAGGAGAACCCCAAATAAATTCCTCAACAGTAAAAGTCAGAAAGGTTTGATTTTGCTGGAAATAGTCAAGACAATGTTGAGGGCCTTGAGAAGCTCTATAGCTTTGCTAGATATATTACACTTGTATCTAGAAATAATTGGAGATTTCAGCATTATGATTGAGTTTCAAAACTCAGAAAAGTTGTATAAATAGTAGTTGTGATCTTGAGCCATTTGATAATGTTAATGTTACAGTTGATTTGGTATTCTCTTGTCTGCCGCATCACATCTTTTTAATTAGAAGAGTTTAGTTACTCTTTAGCTCCGTTGATAATCTGTGACTCTTCATCTCCGACAATGCAGCCCACGTAATTGTTTCAGAAGTCTCCAAAATATCATTTTCTTCTCTTCTATTCACCAACAGTGCCCCGTCCCAAAATGTTCTTGTCTTCTGTTTTACCAAGAGCCAATCATCATGTTTGCATTTATGATCCTAGCCTTCAAGAATGGATCGCCTTTCAAAAGAATAAGGTTATCATTAATTATGGTTTCTATCACAAAATTGAATCTGGAATAATAAGTACCGAGAATAATTAAAAATTATTTAAAATATGTGATGAGACAAATGACAAAGCATTATTATGTCACCTTTCTGATAAATCTTAAAACGATGTTAACAAATCTTAATGAGACATTTCTACAATAACAAAAGTCTATTCGAATTATATCAAAGAATAAAAGTTTGATTTTTTTTTTTTTTTTTTCTGAAGTCCAACCCGATTCCTCCTAAAATTGAGCCAATATTTCAAAAGGGTATCTAAGATAAATAGCCATATACCATAATCAGAAAAAGAATTTTAAGGACAGAATAAGTGCTTTGAAAAGTACTTGAAATTTGTAGCTTGAAAAGGCCCCATGTAGACTTTGAAAGCACAAGACATAAGTTGGCATCATACATGATTGATCAGAACCCCAATCCGTAGTTCTGTCACCAACTTTAACTTCCACAAGTCAACCTGTTCAGCTGTTTACCTTCTAATCTCACTTGTGTTTGTTATTTTCATCGTTGCTCTCTTTAGAGAAAAAGCGACTACAGCCAACCAACGAGTCCCAGGTGCGTCCCTCTCTTCCAATTTCCTTTTTTTTTTTTTTTTTTTTTTTTTTTTTTTTTTTTTTTTTTGTTANTTTTTTTTTTTTTTTTTTTTTTTTTTTTTTTTTTTTTTTTTGCTTTCACCTAATTGTTTTCATAAGTCCGATCATTGAAGAGAATTTTTTGGTAATAATGCTTCTCGTTTATTTTCTATTTTATTTTTTAATTCTTTTCCATCTGCGTATCCATATATCTATTCGGTTGTTCACGATTATCTTGTTTCTGGGTTGCAAAAGCTCGAAATTTCTATTTTTCTCAGAAAAAAAAACCTGAAATTTTCCCGTGAAACAAACAGAATCCGTGTCTTTTTTTTTTCACTTTTTTGTTTAATAAGATTATGGAATATTAGTTTACCCAAAAGAAAAGCAACCCAGATAAGCTTATGCAGAAATAATATATAATTATGGAATATTTATATGGGGCCTTTAGTGAATCAATGAATTGTTTGAGGTTTCATACTATGAATAATATTTTTATTTGTTTTTATATTGGCTAAAAGTGTTGTAGTTGCGCTGTATTTCCATTGGGAAACTCGAATGAAGCAAAGTGGTTTTTAAGTGAAACCGCTTCTAGGATGGCCTGCTAATTGCTAATATTTGTTAAGAATGAGACGTGAGTAACTTTGCTTGGATTTAGCTTGTTGGTTGAACNTGATTTGAATCCAGTAAAGGGTTTAGCATTGTGGCTCTTTCGGCTAAAACGCCTCTAAGCTCATTAGATTACCTCTAGGATATGTAACAACATAAGGAGATTGCTGGTGTTTTGTTATGCAGTTTGGTGTATGTAATGGCAAAGAGAAGGAAAGGAGAAATGTTAGAATTAGCCTCTTAGCCAGACATTTAATTACTTGCCAAAATTTTTTCTAGAAAACCTTGGGATATCATTAACTGGGAAGAATAAGCGAGATATCTGTAATACTTTTGTTTTTCTTTCTTTTTTAGTTTGATATTGTGGATGATTTGACCAAGCTGATCTATAGCCCAACTTGCCCACATTGGTAGATGATAATTGGGGAGGTTAGGTCTCTTTGTTTATTGTTTTGGTTGAGGCTTGGCTTGACATAGAGCACAAATTGCATTCTTGTCCATAATTTAGTTTTTTTTTTTTTTTTTTGGTTAAAAAAAAAGAAAGTGATTTGCTATGAACTTTTTCAAATGTAATTCAACTCATAGGACTTGATTTTATGCTCATCTTTGACACCTTAATGGAAAAGCCTTTTTTTGTTTTCCGACTTTGCAGGTTTATTTTGTAATGACATTTGATTTTGTTGCAGCGATTTTGAACATTTATTTATATATTTTTTCATTGAAGTTAGAACCCGTCATGGACGGTGGTGATTGGAGAACTTAGTTTTAGCCAGATTCGCGACAAAGAATTGTCAACAATATGTAAGTAACTTTTCCTTTTTTCTCCTTATTATAATTTGTTGCTTAAAAACAACTTTTAAGTTTTACAATCTGTCTTATAGAAGTCTTAGTTCTTATAAGCATTCGTGGTGATGTCTATGGTAACTGAAGTTCTTAAAATCATCAAAGAAGAAGAAAGAAGAAAGAAGAAAGAAGAAAGAAAAAAGTTTAGAGACTAGTTACTAGGTAGGTTTCATATGTGAGTGAGGCTACCATCAAAGTTAGTTATCTGCTATGGATAAGTTTTTTATTATTTTGGAAATGAAAATTGAAGCATGGACCCACGAGCAGATAGGGACAGGTATGTCGGTTACAAATATAAAGCCCAACTTAGAATTCATCTGATAGGGCTGCATTGAATATTGTCATTCTGTTTTATTTTACCACCTTTGATCACTTCAAATAAAATATGGTAGTAAATGAAAATAATCCTTGTTTAAGATATTGTAATTTGGACTGGTGTATGGGCGTTGTGCTACCAATAAAACCAAGCTATATAAGAAAGACCTTGCATTAAAAACAAAGAGGCTGCCTGCTTAGTTCTTTCCTGTGCTTAGTCTTTACTTGTATTGTTAAGGTATAAATAAGGGGCTTTGGTGAAAGAATAACATAATAATTTATGATAATATTAGAAGTGCTCGTAAGCCAATAAAAATTTAAGGTACCATCCATTAAAATGTGACATCATAAACCAGATTTTGATATATAATTTTCGTCTTGTAAAGGAGTTATTATTCTGGAATTATGTGGTCTCATGTGATGAAAATTGCTTGCTGAAGTCATTGCTTATTTCATTCTTTCAAGCTTCAGTTGATATGTGCGTTCTTTCAAATATGAAAGCATACACTTTGAGAAACCACAGTTTATATATGTTAATCAAAATTCATTGATGACTTTAGGATTTCATTTATTATGGTTTACTAATTAAGGTTCTCTGGGTAGAACTTCAACAGTTGGTAATTAACTTCATGTGTTATTTTGCATAGAATGGATACGTTAAAGAGGTATCTTCCTTTTTCTGGCCAAGAGGGTTTAAATGAACTCAAGAAAATTGCTGGCAGGTTGAAGGAAAAGATATATACTGCTGCGACAAGTCAGGTAAATTCAAATCAAGGTTCTGTAAGTTTCTTGAATCTATACATAAATACCTACTCTCATATATAGGCACTTTATTTTCTTGGCTAGCCTATAGCGTTTCTTCCTCATAAAATTTCTTATTCTTTTCTTTTTTTTCTCTATAAATTTGGTGAGCATGTAAATGTCCATGCAGATGAAGACACGTACATATATGGAACTAAATAGCCTAGTTACGCGATAAGTATGCAAGGAAGTCTCCAAATAGAAAAAAAGTAAATGAATAAAGAGGATAAAAAAGAAAACATAAAGTTATTGGCTCATAAAATTTAGCTTATTAACATATCATGTTTCTAGCTATTGTTGTTAAAACCAAACTTAAAAGA
>JANKKB010000533.1:0-15677 GCA_026225775.1 Bursera palmeri
GTAGAGAAATTGGGACCAAGAGGTAAGCATGGAGGGGGTGGTGGCTGGAAGTTTGTTAGCATGCCAGACTGATCCAGCCATCTGCAAAATGAAATGGAGAAAATATACGTGAAGTGAGAGACACCTCGCCGCCAGCACAGGATTCTCCCGGGATGTGTTTCAAGATACGAAAAGTGCAATTCATATCCCCTGAAACAAAAGTGCAATTCATACGCTTCGGCTGGAACAAAACATTAGGCCGGAGCCACTGAAATGATCTGAATCTTTAATTTGTTTCAAGTTTAGGTCTGGCCTCATGAGCCTTTGTCCTCATCCGAATCTTGTTTCCTTTCTTTGCGTCTTTATTCATACCGAGTTTGAGAACTGCAATAACGATAGTTAGTGATCCTGGAACTTTATAGGAAGATTGTGCAGACCTCTCAAGAGTTTTGCTAATAAGTTGTAGTGTTTAACAATTATTAACCTTTGAACTTTCTTACTGCATTTCTATAAAACAGTTTAATGTAGCACTTCCTCAAAATAAAGAACAAATATTTAGCCTCATTTGTTATCTTTTGGTACAAATTATAACAAAAGATCCCAGTTCAACTTTTGGCTTTGGGTATTAACAGCTACCTGCTTGTTACTATTCTCAAAATTTTGAACCTAGCTGGTGAGACACTCCCAAGGCTAATTGGTTCACAGAGAGCTCTAGAGTAGTAAAGCACATATTATGCTCACCCTTGTTTGCCCCAACCCCAATTTTAGGAATTGCTAGAAATTCCTGCAAAGAGGAGAAGTGCACTCAAACCATATACCCATGATATTGGGAGTGTCATTGGTCACATTTTCAAATATTAGGGTGACATTTTAGTTTAGACAATTCAGCTCATAGTGAACTTTGAAAAAGTTTGAACTTTGGGCAGAAGAGACTTCTGCAAAGTAATCTCAGCCTATTCCTATTTTTGGTTACATGGCTCTTGAATCGAGTTTTTTCTTGATCAAATTTGATTCGTGACTGATCATATATCAAAAAAATAAAAAATAAAAACGCACACGCGCACAAATGCTAGAGAAATATGTCTAAAGGATCTCAAATAATTAGACAAAGAACTTTAAACTTAAAAAAGAAGTACAGGTTGAGGAAGTTTTATGCTTATTATTTATTATATGTTTGCCGCATATGAAGGGTAGATATATCCCCTTTAATAATCACTTTATACAACTAAAAATAAAATAAAAAAATAAAAAAGAAGAAGAGAAGAATGATTGGCATATTAATTATTATAATTTATTCATTGTCTTAATGTCTTTAAACCACATTTATTTATAGAAAAATTTGTAGTACAAAATACAGCTTATACTTTGACCAGAACAACATAACAACCTTCATGGAAACTCACAAAAAAGTGAAAGTAGAGAGAATAGGAAATGTATAATTATGACTTAGATAAAAAAGGACAAGGACGACAAGACTGAATGATTGAGAGAGACTGCTTGCTCAATGTTTGAAAAAAAAAAGTTACTTCCTCTCTTCCACTTACGATGAAGATGACTTTACAATGGTTCCATTTTATAAGCAGCTTACAAGTGTCCACTTGCCACGTCCAAAAAGAATTATATGCTATTTAATCAAGATTTCATTACAACACTATTATGACATTTTCGAATAGAAACAATTTTATTTAAATTATGTTTTAGATTTTTTAGAAAAGAAATAACAATTATAAAGTATTTAAAGAAAAACACTATTCAGAACACTAAAGCACTTATATTGATAATGTTAATCATTAAACATGCATCAATGATCGGGATATTAACATTTAGACCATGAAAAAATTAAAAAATATTTTCTACAGCTTTTCTAAATATAAAACTAACACATATATCCCAAAAATTATATACCATATTTTTAAATTTACACCGACCTCCTAATTTTTTTTATCATAGGTTAAAGTAGATTTTTATAAAATAATAAATTACCATTTTCCCTTTTGTTTTTCACCATCTCTTTTCTCATCTCCCACCTGTGGCCGTTGCTCCACCCACCTCCTCATCAACACCTCTGCCAACCGCTTCATCACCACCAACTCCCTCCTCTTTCTCTACTCCCTCTCTTCCTCCTCCCTCTACCACGCCTAATACTTCGCTCGACTCATTCCCAGGCAGCAACCTGGATACAGTTTGGTGGCAGTTTCAAACGGCCAGGGCAAACCTAGCAGTGGGATAAGTGGACAAACACAAATGCAACAAAGCTTGGAAAACACCCGTTCAAGCACCCAAACCAAACCAAAATTGAGGCATCAACGTTGTTCAATCAATCAAGGTGGTCAGCCAAAAGTTTCCCCAAACCAAGCACAAAGCATCTATTGAAACATTTTATCAACGTCTTGTGCACAAAAAAAAGCTTCCCCAAAGAAGAACAAAGACGACAGCAGCAGCCAAAAATCAGTAAACTAAGTGGTAATGATGAGCAATTCCAAAATTACTAAACAAAAGCCTAATTTGCAAAGCAAAATTAGGCCCTCAAGCAGCTGCAAGCAGTGGGTAGTGACGAAAAATGAAGCAATGATGAAGGGGTGATGTGGCGTATTGGAGGTGGCAGGGGCAATGCACCAAAAACAGGCAGGCTGAGGGGGAAGCAAGTGTGCGCAGAAGCAGGCAGGCTGATTGTGAGGCTGGTGTGACCAGGAGAGGGCAGGCTGAGTGGAAGACAGGTGCAGTCGTAGCATACTGCAGGGGCAACGTTGACAAAACACAGCAAGTAGACGGAAATAAACGCAGGAAAAAAAACAGTGCCTTTCGGGGTGGCGGCTGGCAGAGATGTTGGGCGAATGCAGGCGACAGTGGAAAAAAAAAATCTTGTGCGGTGGTAACGGCAAGCAGAGGATGGAGTGGTGACGGCGAACAGGACTGAAGAAACTGTAGCGTGATCGGAATGGAATCTGACAAACTGATTAGATCTGCCAGCAGTGGCGTGAGAAATTCCAATCCGGCAGTGATGCAGATCAGGATGGGTGAAACGGGTGCGGGTGGGAGATGAGAAAAGAGAGATGGTGAAAAGCAAAAGAGGTTATTTATGTTTTTTACTAGTATTTACTGTAGAATGTGTTAAATACAGGGAACGGCAGTTAATTTTTGGGGTGTCTGTATTAGTTTCATATTAAGTGGGATCTAGTATACATTTGTCAATTTTCCGAGGGTTCAAATGTCAATATCCCATCAATGATCTATCTATATTTTCCTATAGATCACTTTCTCTGAATACGCATACGCTTTCTTGTTTGTTTGACTGAAAAAACATTTTTCCACTTCAATATAAAATTCCAAAGTATAGATAAAATATTTGTCTTCAAGACACGTTAAAAGCAGCTTCAATTATTATTCTTTTTCGTTGGCAAATTGCCCTTATCAAGGAAAGAATCTAAAGAATGCAGTGCAGTTGTGAGTTGCCCCTTTATACAAGTCATTTATTAAGCGAGGTAATTTTCCATCTCTTTCTACGAAAGTCTCTTTTTCAGCCACAACACGGCGCGACCGATCGATATCAAACATCACAATCATTTTCTAACGTGTATTTTTTATCAATTGGTGCATGGCACGCTGATCTTTTATGTCAACTAGCTCAGGATCCAAACATTAAAAAACTGTACTTTCTATACTCAAGCAATGGTGACGAATTAAATTAATGTACTATATTAACTTAAAAAATTAAGGATCATTTTGTTATCAACCCAACTATATAGGCTACACATCACACATCATGATATTGATAGCTCTAAAAATGAATATGACAGAGTTCTGCTGGGTATGCAAATACACATTAAGATCATGGTGTCCTCAATAAATGAGGAATATCCTCCGCTAATCGATTTTAAATTTTGTTAAATTCTAGTTATTATTTAATATATTATTCATTAATCATTAATCACATCCTTAAATTTTTCTTCAAATAAACATGAATATGACTTTGTTTAATTAAAGAGATAGGGAACCAGAAGGCGAATATGCGAAGAACAAGGGAGAATCTTTCCTTAAAGAGAGAAGGAATAGAATTACTTCGTTTTTATTGATATCTCTCTTCAGAGTTCTATTCAGTCATATGGAGAATCCAGATCATGTTGAACTCTAGCCAGTGCAAAATAATGCTTTCTCTTTTTTTTTTTTTTACTTTATACTTTTTTTTTTTTTTTTAAANTATTTTTTTTTTTTTTTTACTTTATACTTTTTTTTTTTTTTTTTAAACAAAAAGGACTATAGGACTATATATTAGTACAATCAAATCCGATGAATAGCAAATGCTAATAAAACAGGAAAGAGTACTATCCAAGCAGCAACAGTGATCCACAACTTGAGATTATCCTCCAATTGCATGCTAACGACAGCTACAAATCCATATATTGTAGCAATATATCCTACTCCGGTCGTGATTCGAGCTGCAACTCCTGGTTTATGCCCACCTACTAAGCTTCCAATAATGCAGCAAAGGAATCCAACAACGTTACAAGCCACAGCATAATGCAAGAGGATCTTAGCACTGTCCGACAAATTAGTGCCACTGGACCGAATTGTCAATAAAGCTAGAACTGCTTGAGCGGTGATCCCGAGAGATGTTTCAGTCAATTTGTGACGATTAGGCATCGTTTCTTCCTCTCTACCAGTATTGGTAAAGGAGCCCCTTTCGCTCTCTGGAGATGGATGATTCAGCACTGGCCCAATCTCTCTTCTTTCAAGTGAAGTTGCGGTCCTGTTCTCAGCAGATGGTGGTGTCACGTTCAGTACTATATGTGGACACGTTACTTCGGTTGATGAAGGGGCAGAGTCATGATCTGAAACTTGTGTATGCCATTGATCATGAAAAATGGAGGTCTGATAAGATCTTACAACCGTATCAGGTGAAAGTAAGGCATCATAATTATGTGTCTGAGACTTTTCACCATTAGTAGTTACTTGATCATCAGGCTGGAGATCATGCTGGGACGCTATAGCAGGCCCCATCGACCTCTGTTTACGCATAGCTTGACCCAGAAAGGCAGAGTGGTGAATAGAATGATCATCATGACTCCCTGACATGAGTATAAAATCAGCACAAGGATCGGAATGGCAATTTTTAACTTCGTTTAGAACTAGTGGCATGGAGTGTCCTCGTCTGTGCCGCAAGTGCTGAATTGATGGCATTGTTGATAGTTCACAGACAGGAATTTTCCTTTGCTCTGACAAACAAAAGCTACCAGAGGTTATATGGAAAGATAAACGCTCACCATCACGAGTACAAACTGTCTGATCATCGGTGGTCGCCAGGAATCTCTCTCCTCCATTTCGAAACAATAATTCCCACAGGTCATCAGCTGGGTACTTTCCTCGGTACCCTAACTTAGGGCTGGGAGTGAGCAAACCATGAAACCCTTCTGTTTCACGGTTTGAAAGGTCTCCTCTCATCAATTTACGGTTTTAAAGAGATCAAACTCCAGCGGATAGTGCAAGAGTGAGTGAGTCACTAACACTAGCTATGCTCCATGTTGATGAAGAAGAAGTAGTGACTCATGATCAAAACAGAATAAACAATCAGTAGTGGAATATTAAGCAAACTGAAAAAGGAAAAGAAAAAAAAAGAGTTGATATTACCGATCAATCAAGCAAGTACGAAGAAATAGGAGAGCAATCGCATAAATAACAAGAAAATAAAGCTAGAGTCTCCTCCGAACTTGCTTGGAACCATCAATGTAGCTGCTAAGAAGTTTCATGTTAAGTGGGGCAGACACAATCGGAGAAAAAAAAAAAAGAAGGATTCTAACCAATAAGAAATAAGAAAACAGTGCTCAATCTTTGAATTTATTATTATTATTTTTTCTAAATTTTAATTAACTACGAGAGTTTAATCACGTATACAAAAGCTTAAAGCTAGTTCCAGGAAACTTGTCTGGAAATTGTTGAGATAGCTACTAGTCCCTTTCTGAGGAAGATTCAAGTTTTCTAATTTTTTATTTTGAAGAATTGACTCTAGGATTAAAAGAGAGAGAGAGAAAAATAGAAGGGTTGAGAGCAGTAAAAGTTGGAGTTAGGGGTTCAAGGAGCTGCACGACGAATGAATATTAAACAAAAATATTATAATAGAAAGATTAATATTTTTGTAGTTCTTTCTGTTACTGGACGCGGCATTGACTGCTAATTTTTTTTTCAAAGGTCAGAAGGCAAGAAGCCACCAGGAACATCCCAGAAGCCGGGCTATCACAAAGTACAGTTCCTAATTTAATATATGAGAAATCATGATATATTGGTATTACTATAGTATTAATTAAAAATTTTGTAGAATTTATGATTATACACCAAGTTCTATAAAATAATTCATTCTACAGAACTCGTGATTATTTATCAAGTTTCATAAATAAATAAAATAAAAGACTCCCAAATATGCCCCAAGTGCAAGCATCTTTCCAATTGTCACCACCAACTTAATGTACCCTCTTTCTAAAGTGTCTTCACCAACTTCTCTCCATGTTTTCAAGGTACTTTCTAAGAAAATATTTGTTCTTTGAGTGACTACATGAACATTAGGTGTCACCATCAACTTTTTTGCATGCTTAGGGGTGGGATTCCGGTCTTTTATTGGGTTATAATTTGCAAACCTGAAGCCCTTTGAAAACTTCTAAAAATAGTTTTCAAAAAATATATTGAGGTTGATATGATTTGAACCGTTATACCCAATATCCCTAATTACAATATTACCACTATGCTATATCTCATAAATATTATGTTAAATTTCTTATTTATTGTCTAATATTAATTTAATTAAACTCGACTTAAACTGGATTCAAACCTGACCCAATCTACCGAAAGTCAATTGAATTGACTAACCTGATAACCTGATCCAAATCCAAACATGTCAGATTCGTTTTAATCTGAACTCAATATCGAGTCCATTAATACTAGCCCGTCGGATTGTCGGGTTGAGTCGGGTTGGGCCAAACCTGACCCAACCTGACCTTTAGATGCCACTATAACTGCATGCATGGTAACACATATCAACGAGACTATAAATATTATCCTTTGTTATTTAAATACATCCCAATTCAATATTTTTTTAAAGAAAAAATTAAAGGGTTAGGTAACCATCCTTATAGTTCTAAAACTAAAGAGTGGGGCTATATGAACCCTAAAGGTACTCAACATATCCATTTTCTAAGTACATTAATTATTAAATTTTTATAAAAAGAATTAAAACTTTATCTAAAAACGTATTAATAATTTTAAAAAATAGCTTATATAGTTAATAGAAAATCAATAGATTCATGTTTATGATTTATTACATGAAAAATACAATTAAAACATAGATTTTAATTAAAAATTGAAGAAACAAGTGATTTATAAAAAAATATTTTATTAATAAATGGGTTATTGATAATTTTTAGTTCAATAATAATATTTTATTTAATAATAATTTTTTATTAAATAAAATATTAAAATATTGAATTTCTATTGGTAATATGAATTTATTTTTGAAGTTATTTATATTTTTAGATAAAAATTTAATTAACTAATTAATTAAAAGTGTAATTACTAATAGAGGTGTAATAGTACTCTTCGGGTTCACATAGCCCCACTCAATTACAACTTATCTTTTTCCTTTTTAAGTTTTTATACAATAAATGAGATTAAGGATTAAAGTTTTTATGTGGAAGCCCGTGGCAATAATGGTGGGTGTCTATGAGTTTGGTGTCAGAATTGGAAGATGGAAATGATGGACCCAGTCCAAATTAATCAGGTTGGGTCGAGGTTTAAAGAAACTTTGGGACTGAATGGGCTGAAAATGATTTTGAGACTTTTAAGGTTGGATTTGGTTGGGGTGGACTTGGTTGGATTTAAACAGATAAGTTTATATTAATAAAGAAAAATGATAAATTTCACTTTGGAAAATAACAAGATTGATGAAATGAAACTCTGGAACACATAACACATCTGTTAAAATCAAATGATCAGAAAGCTGGATAGAACCTTTGTGACTAACAGATACGAATTGACCATTAGGTAGCAGGATTTCTGATTCAACATTATCGGTAATTGAAGTAAAAAATGATTTAGAAGAAACTACATGATCTGTTGCACTCGTATCTATGATCCAGGTGTGATGAGGAAAATTGGTTTTGGTAGATAAAATCAAAGGAACAAGATGCGCAGACATGGCTAAATGATTGTAATTACCTGTCACGCTGCTAGAAGAACCTATTGAAAAGGCAGAAGCCAGAGGCTAAGAACTCTTGCTCTTAAGGAGTTCAATGAGATGATAGCACTGTTTTTGTGTAAACGGGAATGGAGAAATGGATCCTTCTTGCTTTGATTCTTCAGTTTTGACAACGGTTGCAATGTGAGAATTACCAGATCCAAAACCAGAGTGATTTCTGGCTGAAGTGTTATAGGTAGTAGAACCGAAAGTATTTTTGGACTTGGTAAACTTGAAACCAAGGGGAAAGCCATGTAACAAATAGCATTTGTCTACCGTATGATTGTCTTTACCACAATGAGTACACAACATCTTGTTTCCCCTTGGCTGCTTTACATTATGAGATGTAAATTTACTTAGCATTGCTACTGAATCCATAGTATGCACAATGGTAATATCTCTTTGTCTTTCCTCATGTATCAACAGAGAATATACCTTACTAAGTGAAGGCAAAGGTTCACTTAACAAAAATATCTAACCTCTGATCTGGTTATAAGACTCATTCAATCCCATCAAAAACTAAATTACATGTTCATTTTCTACTGTAGGTAAAACTCCATAAGTGCAATCCTTAACAGCAATGTAATTATGTAGTTCAGCCCATAGACTTTTGAGCTTTGTATAATAGGTAGTACTAATTGAAAGGTGACCTTGATGTAGGTTCAAAATTTCTCATTTCATCTGAAAAATTCATGGCCTATTTGTCTAAGAAAACCTGGAGTTTAAATCATCTCATATCTCATTTGCTGTTTCAAGGTATAGAACACTTGAAGCTATATCCTTAGAAGCAGAGCTTAAGATCCAGGACATCAACATATTATTGCAACGTTGCCATGCTAAAAATAAAGGATCTGTAGCTTGAAGCTTCTTGATTATGCCATCCAGGAAAGCATATTTATTTTTAGCCTCAAGAGCTAAGATTATTAAATGTCTCCAATTGTAAAAATCATCATTGCTGTGTAGAGGCTGAGAAACAAGTGTGAGTCCAGGATTCTCATCATGATAAAGGTAGTTATTGAGGGTATGACTTATATGTCATACAACTGTGGAATGTGGCTAGTTGTTGGAGCAGCGCGACACGTTTGAGCCATGGAAAAATATATGAGTTGGGAGTACAGGGGCGAAGCCCCCGTGGTATGGTAAGGGTATTTTAGATATTTTGGGAACTAGGGTTTGTTATATATTCCTATTGATGTAACCCTAATTTCAATATAGTGAATACTTTTGCCGACCAGTGGACGTAGGCTCATAGCCGAACCACTTAAATTTGTGTGTGATTTCTTCTCCTTTTCTTCTTTTATTCTGATTAATGCACAACAGTAGTAATGACTCAATGGATTGTTAATAGAATCAATTTTGTTCGTCATGATGAACAACAAAAAAATATGAAGATTGATAAAGGATCGATTATTGCTTTAATACCATATTGAGGTTTTAGCAAATGAGAAAAATACTTTTTCAAGTTTTTTATTCATCAATCTTATTATTATATACATGAGCTAACCAAATAACAAACCTGTAACAAACTAGCAGAAAAAAAAAACTGTTAACAACTCAGCAAGAATAACAAACTTTTTAACAACTAATAAAAAATAGTGCGCAATCTTTGAATTTTTTTTTCAAATTTTAATTAACTAAGAGAGTTTAATCACATACACAAAAGCTTAAAGCTAGTTCGAGGGAACTTGCCTGGAAAATGTTGAGATACCAATTAGTCCCTTTTCGAGGAAGATTCAAGTTTTCTAATTTTTTATTTCAGATCGACTCTGGGATTTAGAGGAAGATAGAGAAAAATAGACAGGTTGATAGCAATAAAAGTTGGAGTTATGGGTTCAAAGAGTTGCATGATGAACAAGTATTAAACAAATATGGTATGAATTATATTGAAATATCATCCTTGAAATTTGTTATTGTTGCTAGCTTCTGTCTCCCCTGCTCAGTGCCCTGCTGACCAACTATTCAGTTTTGTAAGAAATTTACATTGTTCCCTTTTTCGTACCTTAATTATTATTTATGTATTTATTTAAAATCTACAGATGGCCAAGAAGGTGAAATGCTGTAGGTATAGTAGGTGTCGTCCTATGATGGTTGGCAATCCACAGTGCAGAAATTTGGACCAAGAGGTAAGCATGGAGGGGCTGGTGGTTCGAAGTTTGTTAGGATGCCAGACTGATCCTGTAATATCCTGAAAATGTGGGATAGTGAAAAATTTTCTTTTTATACATATGGAATTATCATTTGGATGCATTATGGTTTGTGATATGTGAATAAATGTGATTGGGATGGATTGTGTGAAGAGTTGGGTGGAAACCGTATAAAGTAGAAGAGAGTGTCGCCAAACAGAGAGTTGGCGCTGCAGTGTGAAATGGATTCCATGCTGCGGTGTGAAACTAATTCCACGCCGAGATGCAGACTTTCTGAAACTCGACAAACCGAAGTCAGAAAGTTGGTGCCAAGGCGTGGAACCCATTCCACGCCGGGGCGCGATTTCACTCCGCGGCGTAAAACGTTCTGCGCAGCGGCGTCGATGCAGTTTTTCACAGAATTAAAGATTCTAAAATATCGAGCGTGTCCCAAATTCTTTTAAAAAGGAAACCCTAGCCTCTTTCTTTGATTTTTCCCACGACAGAGACACGAAGAAGGAGAGAAAGGAGAAAGAAGAGAGAGAAAGCTTCAACCTAACGTGTATTGACACTTCGAGGTAAGGAATACTCTTCTACTCATCTCTATTCTATTTTTGTTGATTTATGGTATGAATGTGGGTTAGGGCTTTAGGGGATTTAGCCCATTCTCACTTGGGGGTGTTGATTCGAACCCGTATAAGGAGTTATTAGGATGTTTGTAGAGATTTATCGCATTTCCATGCTAGGAAAGTAGAAATGTGAAATCTTACGCAAGGGGAGTTTTTGGATCACGTGAGATTTGTGGATTTTGGTGTGGATTGAGCGTGGGTTTCGGAGGTGGAGTTCCCGTGAGTGGTTGGGCAGGCTTATTACTTCACAATTTGGCTTAAGGATGATTATCGTTTAGGGATGAGATTACACGTATTTGTGAAAATACATGAGAGGTAAGTTTGAGATGTAGAACGATGGAGCGATCCTTGGATTGACCTTGCTCAGTGTGCGTGAATCCATGGAGTGCGCTGGGGACCTCGGATGACCTTGCTAGTGTGCAGGATTCGTGTGATCGATGGATAGCCTTGCTAGGTGTGTAGGGATCCACATAGCTTGCAAGTAGTCTGGCTTGTGAGCAGGACCCGAGGAGTATTTAATTGTCATTGCTAGGTGTATAGGAATCTTGATAGATACTTGAGATATCCTTGGATAGTCCCAGCTATGTGAGCGGGATCCACGGGAGAGTGTGGGAGTTCATGAATCATGTGGTGGTAAAAAGAGCACGGGTTATTGTTGGATATTTACCTTTCCCATTATATGCTTGTAATAGAAATGTTATAGCTTTGCGTATGTTAAGTTTTTCTGCTGGGCTGTGTTTGCTCACCCATTCTCCTTCCACAGGTACCAGAGATCAGGTCAGGCCTCGGGTGGGGATTTTCTGGAACTCACTTAGAGACTTCCGAGGAAATTAAAATGAACCCTCATATGCATTTTGTATTTTGAACTATATGTAAAAGAAATTACTTTTGAATATTTGTATGAAAAACTATGTTTCATTTATGAATTATGTATATGTACATGGTTTTAAATTGTTTTAAATTCATTTACAAAGTTCACCCCCAGGATTCCTGTATAAGGGATTCTAGGTCATGACAGATCCAGCCATCTGCTAAATGAAATGGAGAAAATATGCGTGAAGCAAGAGACACCTCACCATCAGCACAAGATTCTCCCGGAATTTGTTTCAAAAGATACGAAAAGTGCAATACATTTCCCCTGAAACAAAAGTGCAATTTATACACTTTTGCCGGAGCCACTGAAATGATCTGAATCTTTTGTTTCAAGTTTAGGTCTGGGCTCATGAGCCTTTGTCCTCATCCAAATCTTGTTTCCTTTCTTTGCGTCTTTATTCAGACCGAGTTTGAGAACCGCAATAACGATAGTAAGTTATCCTGGAACTTTAGAGGAAGATTGTGTAGACCTCTCAAGAGTTTTATTAATAAGTTGTAGTTTATCAATTATTAACCTTTGAACTTTCTTCCTGGATATCTATAAACAGTTTAATGTAGCACTTCCTCAAAATAAAGAACAAATATGTAGCCTCATTTGTTATAATTTTCTACGAATTATAACAAAAAGATCCCAGTTCAACTTTTGGCTTTTGGGTATTAAATAACTACTTGCTTTGTTACTATTCTCAAAATTTGCTTATGATTTTATCTTTGAGGTTTGGGTTAGTATCGAAAACAGTCCCAGTGATTTCAGAGAAACGCAGAACACACTTAGAAATCGCCATTCGATTGATGAAACTTTCAAGAATTTTTTATCAATGAAATTTTTAAGAATGTTGTTTACATTTTACATGCTAACAAAATCAACCTAGTATAGTTTTTAGAGCTTTGTTTCATCAGACACCTAAACAAACAAATTGAACCCAAATATCCATCGTTTGAATTTGAACCTTGCTGGTGAGCCACACCCAAGGCTAAGTGGTTCTCAGAGAGCTCCAGAGTAGTGAAGCATATTTTGCTCACCCTTGTTTGCCCCACCCCCAATTTAAGGAATTGCTAGAAATTCTGCAAGAGGAGAAAGTGCACTCAAACCATATACCCATCATATTGGATTGGGATTGTCGTTAGTCACTTTTTCAAGCGTTGGGGTGACATTTTAGTTCAGACAATTCAGCTCATATTGAAATTAGGAAAAGAATGAAGTTTGGGCAGAAGAGACTTCAGCAAAGTAATCTCAGCCTATTCCTGCATATTAATTATTAAAATTTATTCATTGTCTTTGAACCACATTTATTTATAGAAAATTTGTAGTTAAATTTGTACGTCATACTAAATACAGCTTATACTTTGACCAGACAACAAAACAACCTTCATGGAAACTTACTAAAATGTGAAAGTAGAGAGAATAGAATTTCCTATCTTCATCGTCATATATATGTACCTAATAGTTTGACTTAGACAAAAAACGACAAGGACGACATGACTGAATGATTGAGAGAGATTAGGGAGATTTCTTGCTGAATGTTAGTAGACTCAAAAGTCCCTCCCCCCCAAAAAAAAAAAGTACTTTCTCTCTTCCACTTGCGATGAAAATGAGACTTGCAATGCTTCCATTTTATAATTAGCTAACAAGTGACCACCAGCTACGTCCAAAACAATTACATGTTTTTTAATCCAGATTTAATTATAACATTGTTATGTTATTTTCGAGTTAATTGTTAAACATGCATCTATGATCTATCTATTTTTTCCTATAGATCACTTTCTTGAGTATGCATTCTTGTTTGTTTGACTGAAAAACAAGACGTGTACACTTCAATATATAAGACTGCAAAGTATAGATAAAATATTTGTTTCGTTTTGATTGATATCTCAATGAAGAGAGGATGAGTAATGCTATGGGTACAAAGTCTGTATCTAAACTTTGTATCCTAACTAATGTGGATACGGACATCACAGTTGAGATACAGACTTTGTACCTATAGTTTTACTAGGGCCCATAGCCCCAAGGGGATGTACACTAAGAAGGTGTGAACCTTGAACCTGGGAGGAAGCATACCTCTAAGTTTAAGTCCTCCACCACTAAGCTAAACCCTTGGGGTTTTGTACCATAGTATTACTCTTGTACAACTATATATTAAGTAGAATCAAATCCGACGAAGAGCAAATGCTAATAAAACAGGAGAGAGTGCTATCCAAGCAGCAACATTGATCCACAACTTGAGATTATCGTCCAACTGCATGCTTACGACCGCTACAAATCCGTATATTGTAGCAATATATCCTACTCCGGTTGTGATTCGAGCTGCAACTCCAGGTTTGTGCCCACCTACTAAGCTTCCAATGATGCAGCAGAGGAATCCAATAATATTACAAGCCACAGCATAATGCAAGAGGATCTTAGCACTATCCGACAAATTAGAGGGGCTGCCACTGGACCGAATTGTCAATAAAGCTAGAACCGCTTGAGCAGTGATCCCGAGAGATGTTTCAGTCAGTTTGGGACGATTAAGCAGTGTTTCTTCATCTCTACCAGTACTGATAGAGAAGTCCATTCCGCTCTCCGAAGACCGAGGATGCAGTACTGGTCCAATCTCTCTTCTTTCAAGTGAAGATGTGGTCCTTCTGCTCTCAGAAGATGGTGGTGTCATGTTGATTACTATCTGTGGACACGTTGCTTCGGTTGATGAAGTGGCAGAATCGTGATCTGAAACTTGTGTATGGACTTGATAATGAATACTGGAGATCTGATGAGATCTTACAACCGTATCAGGTGAAAGTAAGGCATCATTATTACGTGTCTGAGAGCTTTCACCATTAGCAGTTACTTGAAGCGCATCAGGCTGGAGATCATGCTGGGACACCATAGCAGGCCCCATGGACCTCTGTTTACGCATAGCGTGACCCAGAAAGGCTGAGTGGTGAAGAGAATGATCATCATGAATACCTGACATGAGTATATAATCAACACAAGGATCAGAATGGCAATTTTTAACTTCGTTTAGAACTGGTGGCATTCAAAGACTGGAATTTGCCTTTGCTCAGACAAACAAAAGCTACCAGATGTTACATGGAAAGATAAAAGCTCACCATCAAAAGTACACACTGTCTGATCATCGATGGTCGCCAGGAATTTCTCTCCTCCTTCATTTCGAAACAAGAATTCGGAAAGCTCATCAGCTGGGTACTTTTCTCGGTACCCGAACTTAGGGCAGGGAGGGAGCAAACCATGAAACCCTTCTGTTTCACGGTTTGAAAGGTCTCTGCTCATCAATTTGCGGTTTGAAAAGCAATTTCAAACTCCAGAGGATAGTGCAAGAGTGAGTCCCTAACACTAGCTATGCTCCATATTGATGAAGAAGAAGTAGTTATTCCTGATCAAAACAGAATAAACAATCATTAGTGGAATATTAAGCAAACTGAAAAAGGAAAAGAAAAAAAAGAGTTGATATTACCGATCAATCAAGCAAATACGAAGAAATAGCAAAGCAATTGCATAAATAACAAGAAAATAAAGCTAGAGTCTCCTCCGAACTTGCTTGGAACCATCCATGTAGCTGCTAAGAAGTTTCATGTTAAGTAGGACAGACACAATCAGAGAAAAAAAAAAAAAAAAAAAGGATTANACAAAAAAAAAAAAAAAAAAAAGGATTCTACCCAATAAGAAATAAGAAAATAGTGCTCAATCTTTAAATTTTTTTTTCCAAATTTTAATTAACAAAAGAGAGTTTAATCACATATACAAAAGCTTAAAGCTAGTTCCAGGGAACTTCCCTGGAAAATGTTGAGATAACTATTAGTCCCTTTTGGAGGATGATTCAAGTTTTTTTTTTTTTTTTTTTTTTTTGTTGGATT
>JANKKB010000533.1:15732-28685 GCA_026225775.1 Bursera palmeri
GTTTTTTTTTTTTTTTTTTTTTTTTTTTTTTTTTGAGAATTGACTGGAGAGAAATAGACAGATTGAGAGCAGTGAAAGTTGGACTTAGTGGTACAAAGAACGGCACGACGAATGAGTATTAAACAAAAATATTAAAATAGAAAGATTAATATCTTTTTAGTTCTTTCTTTTAGTGGACGCGGCATTGACTGGTAATCGTCAAAAGGCAAGAAACCACCAGAAACATCCCAGAAGCCGGGCTATCACAAAGAACAGTTCCTAATTTAATATATGACATATCATGATATATTGGTATTATTAGATTATTAATTAAAAATTTTGTAGAATTTATGATTATACACCAAGTTCTATAAAATAATTAATTGTACAGAACTCGTGATTATATATCAAGTTCCATAAATAAATAAATAAAATAAAAGACTCCCAAATATGCCCCAAGTGCAAGCATCTTCCCAATTGTCACCACCAACTTAATATATCCTCTTTCTAAGTGTCTTCGCCAACTTCTCTCCATGTTTTCAAGGTATTTTCTAAGAAAACCTCCATGTTTTCAAGGTACTTTCTAAGAAAATATTTGTTCTTCCAGTGACGACATGAACATTAGGTGTCACCATCAACTTTTTTGCATGCAACATAGATGGCAGGGTGGGCACAATTACGCGGACATCTGACCCGACCTGAATAGATGATTTGAAAACTCCTAAAAAAACAAAAAGCTTGATAGGATTTGAACCCTACATACCTAATAACCCTTAGTGCAATATTACCACTAGATTACATCATATTTTATATATATTTGCAAAATTTCTTATTTATTGTATAATATTAATTTAATTAAACCTGGGCCGAACCCAATTCAAACCTAGCCCGAACTACCGAAAGTAAACTAAATTGACTCACCCGACAACCCGACCCGAACTCTGTTATGTTCGGTTTGTTTTTACCTAAACCCGACATTGGGTCCGTTTTTATCCGAACCCGACATCGGATCCATTAATGTCAACTCATTTTGGGTTGTCAGGTTGAGTCAGGTTGGGCCAAACCTGACCTGTGCCCATCCTTAGATGCCACTATAATTGCATGCATGGTAATACATATGAATGAGACTATAAATATTATCCTTTGTTATTTAAATACATCCTATTTCATTTTTTTTAAAGAATAAATTAAAGGGTTAGGTAACCATCCTTATAGTTCTAAAACTAAAGAGTGGGGCTATATGAACCCTAAAGGTACTCAACATACCGATTTTCTAAGTAAATTAATTATTAATTTTTTATAAAAAGAATTAAAACTTTATCTAAAAACGTATTAATAATTTTAAAAAATAGCTTATATAGTTAATGGAAAATTAATAGATTCATGTTTATATTTATTATATGAAAAATACAATTAAAGCATAGATTTTAATTAAAAATTAAAGGAACAAGTGATTTATTAAAAAAATATTTTGTTAATAAATCAGTTGTTGATAATTTTTAGTTCGATAATAATATTTTATTAAATAAGATATTAAACTAATGAATTCCTTTTGGTCATATGAATTTATTTTTGAAATTATTTACATTTTTAGAAAAAAACTAATTAATTAATTAATTAATGTACTTAGTAATAGAGGTGTAAACAGTGCTTTTGGGGTTCAGATAGCCCCCACCCAATAACTTATCATGTATACTTTTTTTTGCAAATAAACAAAACCTTCCCTCTTTTAATATATGCCCTTGTCATTAAGATAACTCAAAACATGATTATATATATATGTGTATATATATATATATATATTTCCCTTAGGTAGAAGTTTTCCATCATTATGATAAAAGGCATGTGTCCTAACTTTAAACCAAGTGAAATACATAACCACAAAAATGTTTTTTTAATAAATAGATAAAATCGATGGAGGAGTAGTTAATGAATATATTTTAATTTTTCTCTAATTTATTTTTATTTTAATAAATATAATAATATTTGTATCAATAAATTATATAACATTACTAATATTTTGATGTTCTTCACTCTTTTTCTTTTTTAAGTTTTTATACAATAAATGAGATTAAGGATTAAAGTTTTTATGTGGTAGCCCGTGGCAGTAATGGTGGGTATCTATAAGTTTGGTGGCAGACTTGGAAGACGAAATGATGGACCCATTCCAAATTAATCAGGTTGGGTCGAGGTTTAAGGCAACTTTGGGATTGAATGGGCTGAAATTAATTTGGACATCTTGTCAGGTTGGATTTGGTTGGATTTAAACAGATATATTTATATTAAAAAAAAAAAGGTAACGAATTTCACTTTGGAAAATTATGAAAAATAACTTAAAATTAGAAAGCCATTTGAAAAATAATCAACCTCTCTCATGATTCCTTTAATTTTATTACCTATTTTTAGTTTTATGATCATTTTACCCTCCGTATATAATGAATAAACACATATTCTATTTTCTAATATTTTTTAACCAGATAGTCTCCAGAATTATTGGACTGTCGTCAGAATCATTAGACAATCACGAAAAATTGGTCGAACTTACCAAACTATCACCGAAAAACTCATCAAGCAGTCATCAGACTTGTCGGATTGTTACCGGACAGTTACTGAATTTGTTGAACAGTCATAAAAAAGTCATCGAACAATCACCGACTCATCAAACCATTGTTGAACAGTCACTAGGCTCACTTGACCATCGTCGAACTTATTGAATCATCGTCAGACTTACCGAACAGTAATTAGACTTGTCGGATAGTTGTCTGACCATCCTTAAACTCGCTAAACCATTTTCAGACTCATTAGATTATTGTCGGACTCACTAGACAGTAACTGAAATCACTGAGAGTTTGGTTAGACAAATAAAAAAAAACCAGGAGGTTGATTATTTTTCAAATGAGCTCCTAATTTTGTGCCATTTCTCACCATTTTCCTTTCACTGTTCAGCAACTTTCCTTGCACCAGGCAGGAAATTTCTCTAAAATGTCTTACCTTGGCCTGGCAATTTCTGTAAAATGTCTATATAAGCATCTTACACTGAAGTAGTTCAGTGTTCGACAAACTAACAATGGGTTTCGTAAAATACTCAGGCTTCGTCATCAGTTACCCTCTTAACCCTCTTAAAATCTTTCCGGCATTTCCTCCAAGCCCAGAAACTTCAATTGCAGTGGCAAGGGCGACACTGTGTCTTTCCTTCTCAATTGCTTTGCTTCTAGCATCAATCCCTCAAAATTCAGTCCCTGTCGGCGTCTTTGGGGGACACCCACGTATGTTTGATGCCTTCGTGGCCTCCGTAATCTTCTCCTTCGTCGGTTCAATTAGCACGTTGCTCATCGGAGACCATCCTCGGCTGGAAATACTTGGCAGATTTTATTTCACTATCTCCATTGTTTCCGTGTTTTCAGCTCTGTTTATACTTGCCTACCTACTGCTCTTAGAAAGTTTCAAAATCTTTTTATTGAGAATGTAAAATTGCGGATAAACAAGGACTGAGCTCATAAGTTACTCATCTGCAACTTTACAGTAGTAAAATTTTGATGTTGCAGCTAGTTTTCTTTAATGAGTTTGTGTATCATTTGATAAAGAAATAGAATTTAAAATTATTACATTATCCATTTGATAATTATTATTTAACTATATATCATTTATTACAAACCAGTTATCAGTGCAATAGCTGGAACAATGTACATGGGCTTTACATGGTACTTCTAATGAATTTCTGAATAGTGTCCCTATGTCATTGGCATATCACAACAACTTCTTTACGTGTTGAGATTATGATCATTCTTCATGCTATTGAGCTTGCTTGTTCTAATTACTGAAGGTTGGTTTCTAATACCTCTCATCTATTTTCCGAAATATATCACTTATCAAGCATTTAGGTCAAATTTCAGTTCATACGTCAATTTGATGTTAAAAAATAGTTAGAATGTTGGCATAAAAGACTTAAAGGTAAAGTAATATTGGCCTCTTAGAGTAAATTCATATAAGGAGATCCAAATTTTAGGGCAACATCAGATAATCTGAGATGTCTCCGCAATACCAACAAATAGGAGACGCAAATGTTTAGAGAAATGAAAAACTATTATGGTAGAGAATTCTTATACTATATTATAAAGTTGATATAATACATATACTCAATTATAGGTTGATATGTAAATTCTATTTTTTTGGTAATTTAATTATTTAAATCCAAATTTGTTGGGAGAAAAATCACACCACGATAATTCGATATTTTAGACTAATTAAAAAACTTGATAGATATTAAGTTCTTTAAATAATTTTCACTTTTATGTTGCATACTTTTATATGCGTATCTTTTTCAAAAAGTGATATTCAAATCTAACATATTGAACCAAAAAAAAAAAAAAAAAAATTAAAGAGTAAAACTATTTTTACTTAAATTCTTGCCATTAATTTATAACCACATACTCATTTATTATCCAATAATTATAAAATTGATGAGTGAATATTACAAATTTTTTTTTTATTTTTATTTAAAAACTATTGCATTCCAGTAGATAAAAGTTCATAATTTATTGTAAAAAATGTAAAAAAAAAAATTCAAGTTATGGATCATTATTAGGTCGTTTCATGCAACTTTGCCATGGAAGATGACTCGCGATTCGAAGAATTTTATATGAAATCATTCAAAACGGTGTATTTAGTATCAGAGTAAAGTTAGAAATAACAACATCTGGTACGGGTAATTAGGTAAATTCACTTGCACGAACCGAAGAAGTTGCTCGAGTCTCGACAAGTTTCTTCAACTGAGTTTCGGCTGAGCATAGAATGGATCCTAGGAAGGACGAGATGGCATCCAAAGTCGTTGAACCAGTCAACGCGGTCAAGCCATCACGGTTTGCTTCTCCAGAATTTCTTTCAAGCCCAGAAATCCAAACGAAGTTCGTGAAAGTCACTCTCACTCTTTCCCTCTTCATCGCTTTTGTTCTACACTCACTCCCTCAACCATCTCGAGGCTTTCTTTCCAACCCATCTCTGTTCGATGCTCTAGTCATCTCCGTCATGTTCTCCTTCACCGGTTCCTTTGGTGCGTTGTTGATCAGAAACGAGCCTCGCCTTGCAATACTTTGCAGATTTTATCTCATACTTTCAGCGATTTCCATGGCATCAGTTCTGTCAATTCTGGTTTGTGCCTCAGTCTTGGCTAGCTTCCGTTGGTTGGGTCTTGGAAGCAAATTGTAGCAGAATGGGTAAAATTTTGTTCACCCCCTTGATATTTTGGTTTAATTGCAAATCTGCATCTTTCGATTCCGAAGATTTTTAGGAGGATAGCGAATATCGATATCTTCGTGATAAATTCTAGTACTTTGCTAGATTTTCGCCTGTTTTTCAAAGGTTGTTGTTTGTAATTGGATAAACTTCAAGGGGGTTGAATGATATTTTCCTATTTAGAAATTAGGGACTGTAAAAAGGCTAGTGTTCTTGGTTTGCTGGACAGACTCTTATGTAGATAATAATCCGTAAATTTACTTAACTAGTTTTGTAAGTATAGTTGTGGGTTTGTGTCAAGATTGTAAAATGTTTGTGTTTGCTTGTTAAGAAATCAGAGTTGTTGGAACTAATTACCATATAGCTGGATTTCATTTCTTGTCTTCCCGTGCCTTGTTGCATTGTAATCTTTTCTGATTTCAAATCTAAGGTATGCATAATTGAGGATTGAATTTGGATACCTCTAATAGTAGTAGGCTCCAAACTCGCGAGTTAACTTTACATCTGTAATTGAAACCCTCAAGATCGACGCTTTTTTGTACTCAATTTGGTGGAATAGAAGTTCAAAACCATACCTCTACCTTATGGTATGAATTACATTGAAATACATCCTTCAAAGTTCTGGAAGACTGTCTTTCCCCGGTGTTTTACTGTCAAAATTACTGCAGAATATGGATTATAAATGCAGTGGGAAAGATTCGTGGACTTGAATTTGCATTTTAGAACACGGAAGTAAAATTTCCAGGGGTGCCTGCTGGAATGTTTTCTACATATTGTTTTGTACCATTACAGTATTGGAATAATGACTTTGGCTGCAGATCGTAAAGAAAACTCCATACTTGCTAAGAAGTCAATGGTACTTTTCTATCAAGAAGTCGATGGAAGATGGTAGAGTCTTGTGGTTGATGGAATTCCATGCAAGCGTATGTGGAAACCCTTGTCTCACTCAATTGGCGCTTACCTAATACATGAAGCCTTGAAGGGTGCCAACGATTCTTCCTTGTCTTTGCTTGCTATTCGATGGGGTTTTAGTTAACCCTTCTTAAGAGTTAATGTCATAAGTTATGTTATGGGGCTTCCTGCTATTAACAAATTAAGAAGTTAAAACGGTTTAGTGGTTCCATCGCTTCCCTTTTTTTCTTGGGATATGATGATGCATAGAAAATGGTCGAGATATATTAACATGTCTATTGACAGGTGAATGTTCAATCCAACTAATAGATTCATAGTCTAGATCAGCTTAGATATTAACCTGAAAACTGGCTCTGGTGTTGCTATTGGATGATGACAGAGCATTAGTGATGGACCTCTGGCTTGCAATCGGTCGAGCATGTAATAAAGCATCGCCTGTTGCATGTCCAATGCTCAAGCACCAACGAGGAACACAAGGGGATTCAGTCCTTCAACTGCCGAACCGCGATCTAGCACTTCATTAGCGAGCAATTAATATCAATTTCAAAATAATAATAAAAACTTGCGAGGTGACACTTAATTCGTATATTGACAATAACATTTATAGAGCTGCAAGTTTTAACATATATAAAACTAGAAAAAACCTATAAGATATGACATGTTATAAGACTGCGTTCTTCTTTAGAGCCCAACTAGATGATACCACTAAGCTTCAAAAGTTTTAAGTAAACGCCAATACTACTATAAAGTTCTCTAAAATAAATTGAACCCACAATCAGATTAGACAGAACATTTGGAGATAACAATTCTCATTCACGCAATACTATTGTTCTTTAACTAAAGTAAATTCTTCTTGGAAAATGATCGAGTATATAAAAAATAGTATGAAATTAAAGAAACATTTACTATTTAATTTGAAAACAATAATTCAATCTTTAAACTTCCCTGAAATTTCCCCAAGTTCGGTAGACCACGTTTTAAGATGAAAAGAACGAACGAGAAACTTCCGCGTGAGTGGCAGAAACTTTCTTGTAAATTTGTTTATGTGCAAAGAATAAAGAGTTTTCCGTGTGGAACACATCACAGGAAACTCCCTAGAAATTTTGTAATAGTTATAAAATTCAAACAAGGAAACTTTACCGGAATTTACACGACGGAGTAGTCTAGAGGAGACTTTAATTTCAATAGGAATTTGCACATGAACTTCCATGTGGGTCATTCGCCGTCAATCTACCTCTACAATTCAAATTAACTTCTATTTGAAGCTCAAGTTTGCCGGTACTATATATAATCTTGCATAGTCATATGATATTCTTGCGCAAGTGTGTATGCCAATAAAAAATGATCCATGATATATTGCTCCATCCTGAGAAGAATGTTCAAATCAATCTCAAAACTTCATCTCCAAATGACCAAGGTGGAGGCCAGATAACACGAACGAGAAGACCAGAGATTGCTCTGTTTCTTATCTTCGTTACTGATCTGGTGCTTTGGTCATTCCATTCAAAATATGGAAAGTACATTCCTGCTTTTGTTCTCAAAGGGAACATGATTCTGTATCAAGTCCATCTAATGTCCATTATCTTCTCATTCACAGGTTCATTTAGTGCGTTGTTGATTGGAAAAGATCCCAAGTTTGTGACATTTCAAAGGTTTTATTTCATGATGTCTTTGGTTTCCCTGGCATTGGCTTTATCATGTCTGGCCGCTGCGTTGTTCTTCCCAGATTTGATATCTAACCTCTTGCTCTCATTGTACGATATATAACTAACTAAGCTATCTTTCTACAGATGTACGCTTCGCAGATGTGATATCTTAATTAGTAATCAGATGAAATCCAATCTGTATTGCGTGTCCAACTTATTATACAAAAATTCCTTGCAATATCCTTTCTCTTCGTTTATATATTATTAAGAAAAGCAGTAAACCGGTTACCCTTTCAAGACATGTAATCTTGTACAACAGAAAATGAATCTTGATATGCAAAAAACATTATAGATTCAGAAATCAATAAATTTGAGGGCAGCAGGCGTAGAATCATTGNGGAGGTAGGCTCAAATGGATATGATTAGGTTCGTTATTGTTCTGTTTCTTTTTTTTTTTTCATTCGTATCTCATTGAATTTTGCAAGTATTGGTGGAAAGCTCTAACAGTTCAGCAAGGGAGACTGATTTTACATTTACTTGGACCAGAAAATAGCTTAAAGTAGAGTGAAAAATCAGTGATAACACACATACATATAAAGGGTTTAAAAGGATTTAAACTTAGAGATCTTATGCTCTGATACTATTTCAAATATCAAATAAAAGCTTAAACCCTCTAACATCACAAAACGAAATCAAGAAAATTACAATCTGGGAACTAGGATCCACGTTATTTTTTTCTATGTAATTCTTAACGGAAGAAACGGTGTGGATAATCAGTTCTTTTCACAAATGCTGCTGCTAAAGAAGGTAAAGACGCTACATAAGTAACAATAATGACCCACAACCTGAGTTGTTCGTGCAATTGCACGCACATGACCGCCAAGACTCCAAAGACAGTGGCAGCATATCCAATTCCTGTCAAGATTCGTGCACCAACTCCTGGTTTAGTGCCAGAGAGTAAGATACCATTTAAGCAGAAAAGAAACCCCACAACATTACAAGCCATAGCAAACTCTAGAAGGAGATTNGAGCTACTTGGACTGCAATTACAAGGAATGCCTCAGTCAGTCTTGGACGGTTAAGCAATGGTTCCACTACTTCCCTATCTCTGTCCGGCGATGATGAAGCATAAAATGATGATTGAGATATATTAATGTGTGCGTGGCCAGGTGAATTTTCAATCCAACTCTCAATATCATCATCTTGAACTGGAATATGAACCTCATCATTGGTGTTGTTGCTGCTGGATGATGGGAGGGCAGCAGTAATGGACCTCTGGCTAGCAAAAGCTTGTCCTTGTAATGGAGCATATACTGTTGCCCGGCTGCTCAAGCACCAGCTAAAGTAACTACACCTCGCAGACTGTGACATGGGGCGGCCGTCCTCCAACCGCCAAGCTACGATGTTGGCTGCAACCGAACCTTGGTTAGAGTGATAATCGTGAAGCTGCCTTTGCATGATCGTCAGTGCACCATCTTCCTGTTCAAGTGACCAAGCCATGTGGGCTGAAAACAGTTGTCGAGAACAGAGGATATATATAGGTTCTGTAGTGGAGTTGAGCTAGAACTATGAGTTGCCTTATAAATTGGAGTTGAGTTAGAGCCATGAGTTGCCTTATAAATTGGAGTTGAGGGAGAATGCAATTTCGATCCGGATGGAGTAAAACTTCCTAGAAATTGTATATATTATACATAAATTTGAGTAATTGATAAATTGGGTTAGGCTACAGTATTGGTTATATGATTTTCAATTCAATATCAAAATAATTTTGGCAAAAGCTTTTAATACTTGATTTATACTATTAGACATATAAGCAAGCTATCACCATATATTAACATTAAAAGCTCCAATTAGTGATTTAGAGTAATCAATTTCATTAATTGAATATTATACTCCTTTAGCTTAAATTCTTTTAATTTTTTTGCCTAAATTGTTTGAAAAATGATTGAGTATATAAAAGATATAATTAAGGTGATAAAGTACTTCATTTTATATCCGAATTTAATTAACGAATCTTTAAACTGCCCCGAAATGTTACGGAAGTTCAGTAGAAGACATCTAAAGTTAAAAGCAGGAAGAAGAAATTTCTGTGTTGAGTCACTGAGACTCCCTTGTGTTTTATACAGAAGTATGTTTCCTTCTAGGAACAAAAGCAGGAATGTACTTTCCATATTTTGGAAGGAATGACCACAGCAGCAGATCAGCAATGAAGATAAGAAACCGAGTAACCTCTGCTCTTTTAGTTCGTTTGATCTGGTTTCTGTCGGGTTCAATTTGCGATATTGGTCCTTTCATGGATTAATTGGATCGGCCTGCGTACACATGCAAGAATGAGATTTGCTCTTACCCCGCATAAATTCGACCAAATTTGAGGTTCAGCAGAAGTCCAAAGAAATTTCTGATTGATGGCGAAGCGCCCTCATGGAAGATCTTATGCAAATTCCTACTGCAAGTCTCCCATGACGGGTCCATCATGTGAATTCCTATCTAAGTTACGTTCATTTTACTAAACAATGAGAAAAATTTTATTGGGAATTTTCGTAATGGGATCCACGCGGAATTTTCTTGTACCGTACAGAACCAAATTACAAGAAATTTGCTCCAACTCTACAAAGTAATTTCTTCTTCCCGCTATCAACTTTAAATCTCTTCCACTGAACTTCGCTAACATTTCAGGAAGTTTACTCCATTTGGACAAAAACTTCATCTCTATCACACTTTAAGTACACAAATTCATAGCTCTAACTAAACTCAACCAACTCAACTCCACAACCTTAATTCTATATCCTCTGTTCTCTATACTTGATTTCATCACCAAATGGCTCGGTCGCTTGAACGGGGAGATGGTGCTATGATGATCAGGCAGCGGCAGCTTCACGGAAATCACTCTAACCAACGTTCGGTTGCAGCCCATATCGCAGCTTGGCGGTTGGAGGACGGCGACCCAATGTCACCGTCTGCAAGGTCTAGATACATACGTTGGTTCTTGAGCAGTGGGGCAATAGTTGATGCCTTTTTACATGCTCAAGCTTTTGCTAGCCAGAGGCCCATTACTGCCGCGCTGCTATCGTCCAATAACAGCAACACCCGTGATGAGGTTCGTATTCCAGTTCAAGATGATGGTTTTGAGTGTTGGATTGAAGATTCACCGGTCCAGTCACACATCAATATATCTCGATCACCATATTATGCATCATCATCGCCGGAGAGAGGAAGGGAAGCAGTGGAACCACTGCTCAATCGTTCTAGACTGACTGAGGCATTCCTTGTAATTGGAGCTCAAGTAGCTCTCACTCTGAGCACAGTTGGGTCTAAAACTACTACCAGTGGCAGCTCCTCGTTGTCGCGAAATGCTAATCTCCTTCTAGAGTTTGCTATGGCTTGTAATGTTGTAGGGTTCCTTTTCTGCTTATATGGTATCTTACTCTTTGGGCATAAACCTGGAGTTGCTGCAAGAATATTGACAGGTATTGGATATGCTTCTACTGTCTTTGGAGTCTTAGCGGTCATGTGCATGCAATTGCTCGAACGTCTCATGTTTTGGTTCACTGCCGTTACTTGTATAGTGTCTTTACCTGCCTTAGCAGCAGCATTCGCCAAAAGAACTGATTATCCCCGCCTTTTCTTCCGCTAAGAGTTATAAAAGAGTTTGTAAAAGTTAAATTGTCTTTTATGTGATTGGCTGCTTACACAATATTAAACCATGTTTTGGTCCAAGAAAATATGAAAGACAACTCGTTCACCTATTGAGCTTTCTTCCAATTATTCACAAAATTCTGACTTCAAATCCTAGCTTCAAACAACAAGAAGCATAAATTCACGAAATAACGGCAAGCATACCATACAAAATAATCTTGGTTTACTCTTAACAATGCATTAACAAACAGAAAGGATAGAGCAAGGAATTTTTCTCACATGGGAACTCAAGAAAGAGGGGATTTCATTTGGTTACAAACAAAGATATCAATATACACAAAGCGAACATCTGCAAAAATGATAGCCTAGTTAGTTATATTTCCTATAATTAGAGCAAGTGGTTTAGACATCAAATCAGGTAAAAACAAGGCTGAGGCCAGTATTGACAGAGCCAATGCCAGGGCAACCACAGACACCATCAAATAAAACCCTTGAAGAGTAAGGACTGGGGATTGTTTCCAATCAACAACGCACTAAATGAACTTGTGCATGAGAAGATGATGGACATTAGAGGGACTTGATACAGAAGTATGCTCCTTTTTAGAACAAAAGCAGGAACATACTTTCCTTGTACTGAATGGAATGACCAAAGCACCAGATCAGTAACGAAGATGAGAAACAGAGTAATATCTGCTCTTCTAGTTCGTTTAATCTGGCCTCCGTCTGTGCCATTGGCAGATCTTGAGAGCAATTTGCATGTTTTCTCAGGATGCAACAAAATACCAGGCAATTTTGGTATGTTTCCCCAGGGTGCAACAAAATACCAGGCCATTTTGGTATGTCTCCCCAGAATGCAACAGAATGCCAGACCATTTTGGTCCTTTCATGCATCAATTTGATTAGTGTACACACTAAAGCAAGAATGAAATATGCTAATGGCATTTATATAGTACCCGCAAATTTGACCGTGACTAGAAGATCATTTGAATTGTCGATTGATGACCAATGACCACATGCAAGTTCATATACAATTTCTGTGAAGTTTTCTTCTTTTAGCATAATAACTAGACAAAACTTCTATGGAGTTTCCTATAATGTGTTCACACGGAAATTTTTGTATTGTTTGTACATTACAAATTTACACGAAACCTTCTGTGACGCATGCAGAAGTTTCTTCCTCGTGCTTTCAACTTAAAATATCTTTTACTGAACTTCGATGAAATTGCGAAAACGTAATTAATTGTGATTAATTATTCATTTTCTAGAGCTTAATCCTATTATTAGGCGATAAGTGGTCCCTCTAATCTGATATTGAGTTCATTTTTTTAAAGAGAATCTTCTAAGCTAGTGCTAACTTAAAGATTAAGAAACATCGAGCTTGGTCCTAAACGAGAACAGAAAATTATAGCCTTTGTAATTCGATAAACAAACAGTGCCGACTCAAGGAGGGATATTTGGGGGCTAAGGCGCAAATAAGAAAAGGGGCAATTTCATTCTTAGGATATAAAAATCATTAACTAATTTTTTTAAGATTTTAAATTTATTTTT
>JANKKB010000534.1:0-15925 GCA_026225775.1 Bursera palmeri
CACATTAATAGCACTTAAAGTGTAAAAACAATGATTTAAATTCTTAATAAACATACACTTTTAAGTGCTAATCAATTAGGTAATTAACTAAGTGAAGGGGAGCTCAACTTGAAGGTTGAAAATTTAGCTTTGGTGTCAGCTAGTGTAGTTAGGGAACTACATTTGTATTTTGATGATTTTAGCTTATTGTGTTAAATAATTGTTATAATATTTTGAATTTTACAAGAAATTTGATTTCTGTATCACAATTAATAAATTATAGTCATTTAGTTTCTTTTGACAAATCAATTGTTATTATAAAGAATAAAGTTATCATTTGTTCAGGGACGATAACTAACTATTTATTCTTGATCAAATCTAAGATGCCTTCAATAAATGACATTGAGTTAAATAAGAATAATAAAAGAGCTAAGTTGTTTGACACTAATTAGACATTTCTCTAGTACCTCCGACTTGGTCATATTACTTTAAAGAGGATTCAAAGGATAGCTAAGGATGAGCCACTAACTTAGTTAGAGATCAAACCTATATCAATCAGTGAATCATGCCTAGAAGGAAAGATGCCCAAAAAGCCTTCACGGCTAAAGAATATTGGGCTAAAGATGATGGATTCCTATCCAAGATCATGTGATTACGCTTGATATAAGATGATTTCAAGAAAGAAATACTTACAATTGCCTTAGCAAAATATGTTGATCTTTGTGACCTTAAATGGCCTCTAAATACCTACACACAATTAACAACTAATGGTTATGTACTTCTGACACCTTTGGATTGAGTTAAATCTTACTAGAGAACACTTTAATTTGAAGTAAATTCAAGTAAGGGATGAAGAGAGTAAAAATCGTCAATGGCTTGCAAAAGTGGAGAGAAAAATGTGTTTCTAACAACTTAACATGCATAACATCCTACTTAAATGTTAATGCTTTACATGCAAGAAAATCAATAAATCCAATTAATGATTTTCTTTATTTAAGATTTATAATGGCCAAGTAAAGAGTCAAATCATCTTTAGCCAAGTAAATCAAAAAGAATATTCCAAGAATACTTCATGTGAAAATTAACTAACTCTAATTAGTTTCATTATTCTCTCTTTAGTCCTTGGGCTTAAACAATTGGATCCAAGCCCAATTGTTTATTTAATGGATCTAACCCATTTTATATGTCAAAGCCTAAAACTATTTAGTTATCCAATCCACTACATTAGCCTATTAAACTTTTAAGCCTATTTGTGAATAGTATAGGAAAAATACTGTTTATAAATTACTATTCATCTTAGATGAAAAACGCTCTCATAACTTTCATATCAATCTATCATCAGAGCATTATCGGAGTACGACCTATTAGGCTTTCAGATATGTTGACCTTAAATCATCATGCACAGATCATACGCATCTTCATATACCAAGTTACGAGCTCATGATTTACTAGGTATGATTAGCTTCTAGCAAAGCATCATGTCCCCCAATTCTCCGAAAGCGTGCGTCAAGCCACCAAAATTTTTTCAGGTATAGTTCTATGTAATTCAATCATATGTCAAATTTCACGTACGTGATTTAGGGTTGGAATTTGTCTCCCCTAATAACAACAAATAATTCAGATTCTCGTTTTACGCATGATTCTTATTTATGAGCCGTGACTAAGAACAATCATCATCACCCTCTCACATATCAACCGGACTAATTGTCATCTAATCTAGTGTAAGAACAATCATCATCACCCTCTCACATATCAACCGGACTAATTGTCATCGAATCTAGTGTGATATTATCTTTATATACTCGAAGTAACATTTCCCATTTTGACGTTACACCTACTCCTAAATAATTCACAGCACGCCCAACAACCAGTGTATGCGAAACCTTTTAGGATTCCAAACAACAAGCGTCAAAGTATACCGATCCCCAAATAATATGGCCATGTAATTCTCAGGTCTAAGAATCACTTACACCTACCCTGAGTGGACCTCCTATAGACATTTAGGTAATATACCAATAGGATTCCGTATCGAGTTGAGTCCAGTGAATCTGTTCCTGTCTCAAAACAGCTAACAATGTTATGATAGATTCCAATCCAAGAGCATGTAATTAGGCTTGAATTAAAGAGATTAGAGTAAAATTATACTTACAAACTCCTTAGCTTATATGTTGAAATTGTTGGCCAAAATAATTGATTCCTTGCTATTGTATAATCCTCCAATGGTATGTACCTCTAACACCTTTGGATTGTCTTAATTCTTATTAGAACCAAGGGCACATCAAAAGTCCAAACACATTTAGTGTAAGTATCACATTTTGAGAGAGTTTAGAGTCAGAGAGATAATAATTCAAAAAGTGTCTTCAATGTGGCTAATCCATTTCTAAAGCGATGACACAGAAGCATCTTGAGAAGATAGGTATGGGATACAATAGCGAATGGCTTTAGTGCAAGTGGGAGTTTGTTAATAAATGCCTTAGAAACCATTTGTGTTTTCGGTTTCAGGGTTATTTATCTTGTAATTAAACCTTATAGTTATAATAAAAGAAAGTGTTCTTTAATTCATATACGTAAGCTGCTTCCTTTATTTTATTATGTTAATGAATAATGTATGTATATGAATTATCCCGATGATATATTTAATTGGTAAATAAAGATTATCAAAAACAATTCTCTACGGAAGCGATGTTGACTGGGCAATAACCTCATATAATAGGCATACTGAATGCCTCCAATGAATGTCATGAGATGATATTAGTCGAGTAACGATGATAGTCATGTTACTAGGGCATTAGTATGGGTTAATAGTTAGTGAACTATTTATTGAACATGACCGAATGACAATAAATCACATGGAAATATATATAGTCAATGAATTATCGTCTGACTGTACTAGTGTACATGATAATCCTTTGACCTGAGACATCATGGTCGAATTCGATATGGATGCATATGGTTCATATGGTATATAAATATGAAACTAATCATATCTTGTATATTAAAGCCTAATTGGTTATATTTTGTTCATATGCGAAAATGAATGATGGTCAAGACGGGATCCATTGACTCTAATGATAGGTTGATAGTATTATTAGAGTTCCTTTTTGAATGTCGATAAATGTCAGAAAAATGAATTCTCTGGCCAGAGTATAATAGATGTCATACCGAAGATAGTTCGTGATGACAAATTCTAGATATATTGATCGATGATTCGTAAGTAAATCGATGTTAAGGTTTCGACATTCCATGAACCCTAACTCGATTAGGATATAGTAAACAACAAAAGGATTTATCCTACATGGAATGTACAGTTATCATAAAAGTTTTATGGAGTATTACTTCATCATGGTTTAGAGGCTATGACACATTGCTAGATGTTTACCATAGTCATTGATTCTCCAGATATAATGACTCACGGCTAACCTTTGGTGAACCTATAAGGTCACACCGTCAACCTAATAAACTAAGAGAGAAGAAGATAGAAAATTAATTATTCAGAATCAAGGCTAGCACCTTGTAGGATGATATCGGAATAAAATATAAATGTTACATAAAATCATATTAAGTATTAGTAAGTAATATGATAGAGCTATATGTAATTTCTTAAACGTTAAGGAAATTACATGGAATTGATCTTAAGGGTTAATTATAAAATCTTAAAGAGTTAAGATATCAAAAGCATAAACTTGCTGAAGTTAAAATACTACTTTGATAATTAAACTTTGTAAAGGACTTGTTTACAAAACAAGGGATAATGAAAGTCCTTAAATAAGCAAAGTTGAAATTACAATAAGGACCAATTCTAACACTTTATAAAAACCAAAAAATGTTTTTGCTTTAGTGTGTGTTCTTCATTTTTGTTCTATCTTCTCTAATATTTCTCTCTAAGTGTGTAGGTGGTGGATTTCTGGTAGAGGTTTGATATTTGTGAAGCTCTACTTCAAGGACAACACCAACAATCTACATCAGCCTACCTCGAAGAAAGGTAAATATTTGTTATTACACTATGCATGTTTTGGTCAAAGCATGTTCTTGGTGTTTTTGGTCGAATTTTTTTTAATGCCATGTTTTAATCCTTCTTTTGTGTGTATTGAACCATGAATGTACCATGATTTATCCATCAAACCCAAAATTTTTTGGTAGGTTGGTGGATAGGTGTTTGAGCTAGTGTTTGGGGTGGTAATTGTGTGGATGATAAAGGAGCTAATGTGATGACTTTCTTGTCAAGCTTAAAGGACTAAGTATTCTTCTTACCATCATGTAGAACCAACCTATCATATTGTCAAGGTCTTCCCAACAGAAAATTATATGCATCCATAGAAATTACATCATAAATAACCTCATCTACATACCTTTTTCCTTTGGAGAATGACACTTTAACTTGCTTGGTAACTTGAACCATATCTCCATTGCTTAAACATTGTAGCTTGTAAGGCTTGGAGTGGTCAAGTGTACGAGTTCTTAACTTTTCAATCAAGGTGGAGGATGCTACATTTGTATAACTCCTACTCTCAATAATCACCAAATACACTTTCCCCTTGATTATGCATCTAGCATGGAATAGATTCTCCCTTTGCTCCTCTTGCATATTAACTTGAGTATGCAAGACCTTTTTAAGCACAAGCACATCTACACAATCGGCCTCTTCCACAATCTCTTCCCCACTTTCTTCTTCTTCTCTTTCGGCCCTACTAGATTCCTAAATGGCTTCAATTTCTCTTAAGGTCATCACCCTTTGATTTGGACAATTTACTTGGAAATGTCTATACCCTTGGCACTTGCAACATTTCTTATTCTTTAAATCCCCTTTTGTTACTTTCTCTTTCATAAATCTGGGCTTCTCTTTAGTTGTTTCAATCAACCTATCCTTACCAAAGCCTTTTAAGGGTTCATATAGCTTGATGCATGATGGTGACACCTCATGATAAGTGTTTTCCTTGAAAAGCTTCCTTGGGGTAGCAAGCTTTATGGCTTTCAACCAATTTACACACATCATGAAAAGAATCATAAGATTGCAATTCAACCTTGTGAGCTATCTTTTTACTCAATCTTCCCAAAAATCTAGCAATTATATGTTCTTTCTTCTTGGGAATATCGCTCCTCATCATCAATCATTCAAATTCCCGTATATAGTCCTCAACGTTCTTATCTCCTTATTTCAAGTTATGCAATTTGAGGTAAAGGTTTTGCTTGTGATTGTCAAGCAAGAACCTTTTCTTGAGGCTTCTCTTCAATTTCTCCCAAGATTGAATTCTTGGCTTTTCTTCCCCTTCCCTCTTCTTTTCCTCCTATGCAATATTGTTTGACTGGAGGATTCATCACTATCTTCTTAACAAATAGAGGGGTATCACGGTTAAGTTCTTTGGTGGTAAGGGGTGTGTCTTCTACGATGGTCATGCACTTGGGGTGTAAGAGTTGGGTTGGCTAGTTCATCTGGTAGAGGAGTTTAGTTTCCAGAGTGAGTGTGTAAGGCTTGTGTTTGGATAATTTGGGCTATATCTTTAGATATATTGGTTATCATTGTCATCATGGTATTCATGCTTTTCCTAAATCTCATATATCTCACATTGCATTCTTCTATCGGCAAGTTTCTATGGTAGTGGGGTGATGAAGATTGGCTTCTACAAGATATTTTTTATGAAAAATGGAAGGAAATCGGTTGTTGTGAACAGTATTTCTATAGGTGAATAGTAGATTCAGGATTAGTATTTTGAATGGGAAAAAATAAATAGTATCTATAAATAGTGTATAGGAATATTGGTAATGGAATTGTGTGTAATTGTCGTATAATGAGATTGGTATAATGATTTGGTTATGATGTAATGGTTTAGTTAGATGGGGTGGGTGGCTTGGGTGAGTTGGCAAGTGAGGTGTCCCTTGAGTTGGTGAAAGAGATAATGTGTTTGGTGAGATGGAGATGAGTTGTCAAGTGTTTAAGGGTGTAAGGTGGCAAGGGTTACTGGAAGCTTAGATTACACTCAAACTTTAATTGCAAACGTTCTATTCACCTTCTCCTTCCTTTAGTATTCGGCCATGGCTACTAAGCATCAAGAAATTTCAATTTTTTTCTTCACACAAGACAGCCCACAAATCATGCATTCCAACCACAAGATTTTCACTCAATCAGGCCAAACTAGGCTCTGATACCAAAATGATAAGAGATTTCATGAAAACTTTAAGATGATGGAAGAGATAAAGGATAAAAATCTCATATGAGTGAAATAAAAGTAAAATCCAAGGGTGGTCAGTTATATTTACTCAATAAAATATTGAATATAATTATACAATTGTTTAAAATACCATAATCTTTTCCCTTGTCTGATGGATGTTTATTACAATTGAACATTAAATAAAAATGTTATTTTATTTCCTCTACTATTGTGTGAGCATATGCATTAAGCCTGATGCATTAATTTAACTTTAGGTGATATATCGAATTTTTAACCCAATTTTATTGACAAAAATTTCTCAATCTCACCAAATCAAGTGGTTAAGATTTAAAGTAAAAAAAAAATCTTATTTAATGATATCGACTCATTAGCCATCTTAATAATTGGAATAGATGATTTAAATTTAATTAATGGTTGAGATAGTTGACGAATAGACATTATTAAATGCAATTTTTTTTAATTTTAAATTTCAAGTTAGATAAAATCAATAATTAGAAATTTTTATCTAGATTTATGTTAAAAATTTGTGTTTTTCATATCATTATATATATATATATATAATTTAAAATGAGTAATGAGTCGAAATCATTAATATTATATATATATATATACGAGATAAGATATTTTAACTTAATTTTTTTTACTTAAATTTATAATTATTGATCTCATGAATCTAATTGTTGAGATGATTTATTATTAAATGTAACTTTTTAACCTTTAAATCTCGATCATTGATTATATAAAATGGGAATGATTGTAAAATTGATGGAGGGAAGCATATTTTCTAATGCATCAAGCCTATGAATTTTATATTTCCAACCTATAAAATTCTTTTAATATATATTTGTCTTTAGAAGAGATAAATACTGGATGTGAACGAATGTGATAGTCATGTGATAAAGACCTTATTAACTACAAGATCAGTTATAGTTATATAAGACAAAATTAGGAATACTACGAGATCAGTTATTGTTATATAAGTCAAAATTAGGAGAATAAAATTTATTAAACTTTTACAAGGAATTGTAACATTATCATCTTCAAAATTTATTAAACCTTTTTTCTTTATGATAAAAAAAAAAAAGAAAAAGAAATTGTGCATCTTCTTTTGCGAATTTAAAATAAAATCAACATCAAAATATTTTTGAATTTTTTCTCATTGGCTAAAATTTCTTAAAACTACAAGAAAGAAGGAAAACACGCAAAACCAAAAAAAAAAAAAAAAAAGTATAATCTTTAGAAGCTATCGTAAGAATAGTCAAAATCTATTTTCTTTTTATTGCATAACAAAATGTCATTTTGTGGACAACTTCACAATACTATACAATAATCAAGCAATCCTAGACGCTGGTTCAACAAAATATCAAAAGCGGTAGCTGCATAAGTGGGCCTTAGATAGAAAATTTTTTGTAAGGCAAAATATCAAAATAGAAATACTTTTGAAAGGGGTCAATTTGAAAGTCGAGAGAGCCATCAGCGCCATGTGTTAGCAATGACTTTTCATTGAACATAATTAGCAGGTTGTTTCCTGTCCATTGTCCAAGTTGCCGACGGGCACGGGTCCATCAGGGCGTCTTCAACTGCATTAAAATAGGGAACAAATTACCAAAACTACCCTCAAGTTTTTTTTTTATTTTTTTTAATTATTATTTCTTTTTGAAGATGAGGTTATTTGCTTCAAAATTTCTTCTATCCCTTCCCACTATTTTGTTAAAAAATTTACTACAAAATTACCCAATAATCAATTTACCATTATATACAATAAAACCTTATTAAGTGCAAGAAACCCAAATTAATTAAAGTAATTTTTTTAATACTAAATTGACCTCTTATCTCTTACTTATCTACAACATTTTTACAATCAACTCTTTATAATTTGAGTTAATAAAATTTAATTAAATAAAAAATAAAGTTATAAGAAGGAAGTTAACTTTAGTAATCGACTCAATAAAATCTTCTCCGATTCAGATTAGAAGAAGTTGGTTGTAAAATTAAGTTATAGATACAATAGTATTCTTTATTTATATAGTAAAATAGAAACCCAATGCATATATAATGTATCAAATAAATAAATCAATATTTGATTGCACAAGAAGATATTTAAAATCACTCTTTTTTTTTATAAATCTTTTAATTTAATTATAAGAAATTATTGTAAATTTTGTGTAAGTTAACAAAACATATCTGAAATGTTTCTAATATTTTGCTTGCTTGCCATGGAGTGATTCAAGTCAAGGGGCGTCTTTACAAAAGAGGGGGAGACTTCGAAAAGCCAGAATTTTCAAAGTGGGCACGTGAAGTGGTCCAATTATGACTTCTAAATAGAAATATTTACTTATAAAAATAAATAATATATATGTTTAATTATAAGTCATAATTGGCTGGGTCCTAAACATATCTTTCATATTTATAATCTGGGGTCCGTTATTTATTTTTCTACCAATTGGGTAGCCTTATCAACTAGTATTACATTATTCAAAACATTTATTATTTGTTCATTTAAATTTTAATAACAAATGCCTATTAAAAAATCCTTTTGAAAGCTGGGGAGCGGATTCTGATCCATCTATTATTACTCGAGTATTTTATTATCATGATTATATACGCGTGATGTCGTGGGGAATTCTCTTTTTAAACGTGGAATATGTCAAAATGACCATATTAGGGGGGGTCTTTAAAAAAAATTAAGTTTCAATGTTTTTCTCATTCACGTAACCTTTAACAGTGATATTTCCCTAATATTTCCTATTTACTTTCACATTTGTTTTCATAAAAATCAAATTTTAAAGAAAAAAATTACTAACAGTCTGATACTGTTCATAGTACTGTTTACCGATGGTTCTAAGTACTATTTATATACTGTTCACTGACGGTCCGATATTGTTCACTGACGGTTCAGATACTGTTTATTGTTCATTTAACGGTTTGGTACTGTTCATGATATTGTTCACTGACGGTTCGGTATTGTTCATTGTTCATTTGATGGTTCGGTATTGTTTATGGTACTGTTAATTGACAGTTCGGATACTATTCATTATTAATTTGACGATTCGGTACTGTTTACTATTCATTGACGGTTTGATACTGTTCATTGAGGACTATTCATTTAATGGTTCGGTATTGTTCATCGACGGTTCGATACTGTTCATCGACGGTTCGATACTGTTCATTTGACAGTTCGGTACTGTTCATTTAGTACTGTTTATTTGACAGTTCGGTACTGTTTATTGACAGTCGATACTGTTCATAGTTCATGGTACTGTTGTATAATTTATTTAATTTTAAAAAATAGATGTGAGGGTAAATAGGGAATATAAGGAAAATATCATTTTTAAGGGTTAGGTGAACAAGAAAAACATGGTAGTTTAATTATTTTTTAAATACCCCCTCCAATATAACCATTGTCGCTAATTCCCCCTTTTAAATTAAACTATTAAGTATCTTGGATCGGATCAAGATTTTCTGATTTGTTGTTTCCATGTTAACAAAAGATGAAACGAATTAATGGACCAATAGATGATCAACACTTTTTCTTTTGACAACTGACGGCCCCTTGTTTCTTTTTATATAAATATAAACCACCACCTTGCTGCTAGCTCGACCTGAACGACAATTCTCATCATTCATTCCTTTCTCTCTAGCCATGGCTCTCTCCAGGACTGTCTCAGAATCCGATGAGTCCATCCACTCCACCTTCGCTTCTCGCTACGTTCGTGCTCCTCTACCTAGGTAATTTTTGTTTTCCTTGAAAAAAAAATACCCATAATGTTATCAGATCAACGTAATATAATGATGTTGTATTGCTTACTTATTTAGGTTCAAGATGCCGGAGAACTCGATCCCTAAAGACGCTGCGTATCAGATCATCAATGATGAGCTGATGTTGGATGGAAACCCTAGGCTCAACCTGGCTTCATTTGTCACAACATGGATGGAACCCGAGTGCGATAAGCTCATCATGGCTGCCATTAACAAGAACTACGTTGACATGGATGAGTACCCAGTCACCACTGAGTTACAGGCAAGTCTTTTCTTTAATCTCTTTTATTCTGTATTTTACAACCACTAGTACAGTGTTTAACAGATATGTGTTTTGAATTATTAACTATTTCAATATAAAAAAAAAACAAAGCCTGAATTGAATTGGTCATCAATTTCTTTGAATTAATGTAATAGTTAACGTAGTTGTTGAAAGCGTGTAAGAGGCCTTATCATTAACGCGGCTTTTACTTACTGGAAGATTCAATAACAAATATGGAAACTGCCCCACGCTGCGTAATTTGCTGCTATCATGTAGCGCAAAAATCGAAACTTTTCTTGAGCCTTAAGAACCCATCCTATTGCTATCGAAATGGGTCCTACTTGAATCAAATACATAATCACATAACACCTTTATTAAAATCAAAGTTGTTTTGGAGATAATCAGTCTTATCAGAACCTAAAAAATTATAAATCAGTAAACAAAAAACCTTTTTATAATCATATTATATTGTATGAGAAAGCCTAGATTTATTACATCCATACAATCTATGATTAAATAATAGAAACACCATACCTTAGAGGCAAGGTTTGTGCATGGAAGATGAGGATAGTGTCTTGATGGGGTAAATACATAGACACCTTCGAGGTTTAATCTAAGTAACAAATTTATCCTTGTTATTCATAAAGTAACATAAAGACCCCTATTTTGATATTTTAAGTAACATTAAGATCCCATTTTCAAGTGTTAAGACCTGATGTTTTCTAATTCTGGGGGTGTCTATGTTATTTTATGAATAACAAAAGTGAGTTTGTTATTTAGACTAAATCTCGGGGATATCTATTTGTTTACCCCGTGTCTTGATGTGTGAACATGAACCATTGGCATTGAGGCCTCCACGCCAGAGTGCGACACATAGGTTCACTGTTCCCTTCATTTAGATAGCTTTTCTATTACGGTATTGTTATGATATTTTGATCGAATTGGATTTTATTATATCATTTAAAATAAAATATAAAATAGAAATAAAAATTTTGCAAATAATATACTAACCTTAATAAGAGAAATTAAATTAAATAAAATAATAATTATTTTGTCTCATAATTTTTTTTTTAAAATTATTCGATCGTCGGCATTATGTTAGGGTTGCCAGCATATGCGGCAGTGCCGATACTTTATTAGTCTTGATAATGCATTCTTAGTGGGGGCCCAATCCAACTAGATGTCGGCCACGCATGTGAAGGCCACACATGGTATTCGCATTTTCCTTGATCTTCTTCTCATCTTAGTTTATGAAAGCATCCAAAAATATCTATTTTTCATTTTAACATTTTTATTGTTTAAATTCTGTTAAACGCAAATTATCTTATTCTTTATCTCAACAACCAACCAATGATGGAGACTAGGGGGCATGTGTCTTATTGATTCTAATTCTAATTTTATCTTTTATTTCATTTGTTATGACTCAATTTTCTTTGTAAATAATCAACGGTTATTATCTTCTAGAATAAATTTCTAATCAAATTTCATATAAAAAATTTGTGTGATATATTTTTCATTAGAGATATTTTTGAATTGTAATAAAATGTATAAACCAATTCATTCATGTATATAGAACTAACTCATACAATTTAACAGAATCGTTGCGTGAACATGATTGCTCATCTGTTTAATGCGCCGCTGGGAGAGTCGGAGGCAGCAGTGGGGGTAGGGACTGTGGGATCATCGGAGGCTATAATGTTGGCTGGCTTAGCTTTCAAGAGGAAGTGGCAGAACAAGCGCAAAGCTGAAGGCAAACCTTACGATAAGCCTAATATTGTTACTGGAGCCAACGTGCAAGTAAGTCTATTATTTCATCATTATTATCTCAAACCTTTATGTTACATTTGCCCTACTGGATTTTGTTATATTTGTTTGATATTTGTCTAAGTTTGGGCCACTTGGGCTTGGACTGGCCTACGTGACAGATTTGGCAACACTAGGCCCTATATATATTGGCCAATATATTACTATTAAAATGAAGGGGAAATAGAAACCACCCAAAATTAGGGGGCCTTTACAAATGACCAATTCTCAGTTTTTACATGATTTCTCGAATGGCTTGGGTATATATGCCAAACAATTTATGTTTTTATTTAAAAAACAAAACTGAAAAACAATTATATATAATACATATCCAAGGTATGCTGGGAGAAATTTGCGAGGTATTTCGAGGTGGAGCTGAAAGAGGTGAAGCTAAGAGATGGATACTATGTGATGGACCCTGAGAAAGCAGTAGAGATGGTAGACGAGAACACCATTTGTGTTGCTGCTATTCTTGGTTCCACTCTCAATGGAGAATTTGAAGATGTGAAGCGTTTGAACGATCTCTTGATTCAGAAGAACAAACAAACTGGGTATAAAACTTTCTCGCATTATAATTAAGTCTGGTCATGTGTATATGTGTTTACATGTCTTTATAATTATACAATACGAATTTGATTGTTGCTTTCGTAAAATTTGTTTAACTTCTAGATGGGACACTCCAATCCATGTTGATGCTGCAAGTGGTGGCTTCATTGCACCATTCCTTTACCCAGAGCTTGAGTGGGATTTTCGCTTACCTTTGGTGAAAAGCATTAATGTGAGTGGCCATAAGTATGGTCTTGTCTACGCTGGGATTGGTTGGGTCATTTGGAGGAGCAAAGAGGACTTACCTGAAGAACTCATCTTCCATATTAACTATCTTGGAGCTGATCAACCCACCTTCACTCTTAACTTTTCAAAAGGTACATGTATACATAAGTAATGTTATATATATATATATATATATATGCAATTTTTCTTTTATAAAAATTGATATGATTATGGTATACATTATGACTTTTATTTATTTATTTATTTTATCATCACCTTCTATTTGCTTTATGAAACATGGATTTGCATATAAAAGTACTTTGTATAAAGGATTTAGCTAAGGTGTGTCGAGTGTAACAGCTCTTCCCCACTTTTTGGACAAACATTCCTCACTTTTTTGCCCAAATCCCCTACTCTTTGGCAGATTTACTGGTGCACCCTATCTGGACCCATGTATAAAAGGTTTATAAGTTTGGTATTGTATATATATATATATATATATATATATATACACACACCTATTACCATGCACGTAAAGTTAAATTTCTTGTGATTTCAATGATGGGCATTTCTATAAGCTAAGTTTTTATGCTTTCTGTAATCCAGGTTCTAGTCAAGTCATTGCTCAATACTACCAACTCATCCGTTTGGGTTATGAGGTGAGTACAGATATCTAGCTAGCTACTTGCTGAAAATCTAATGAGCAATATTGAAGTTTTTGGACGTTGAAATAACACAACATTAGTTATCATTCAACAGGGCTACAGGAATATCATGGAAAATTGTAGGGAAAATATGACAATACTTAAAGAAGGACTGGAGAAGTCAGGGAGGTTCAACATAGTCTCAAAGGACAATGGGGTACCTCTAGTAGCCTTTTCTCTGAAAGACAACAGCTTCCACAATGAATTTGAGCTTTCAGATATGCTGCGACGCTTTGGCTGGATTGTGCCTGCATACACCATGCCTCCTGATGCACAGCATGTAACCGTGCTCCGTGTTGTCATAAGAGAAGACTTCTCACGCACACTGGCTGAGCGTCTAGTCATAGACATTGAGAAGGTATTGCATGAGCTTGATACCCTACCGGCTAAGGTCAAATCCAAGTTGGAAGAGAATGGAAAGCCTGAGACGACTTTGGTTTCGAAGAAAAGTGATCTAGAGACGCAGAGGGAGATCACCAACTTTTGGAAGAAGTATGTCTTGGAGAAGAAGAAGACGAACGGTGTTTGTTAGAGCTCAATCTCATCTACAGGTTTTATATTTTAAATTGTTATTTGAGTGCATGTATACGGGTTATTCAGATGTTACTGCGTGCTATCATTAATCCTTTCCTTTCAGTTTCCATCAACATTGGAGTAAAGGTATTGATATATGTTGTGTTGGGAGCCAAAAAATTCTTTTTGGTTCTTTACCTTTTATTTTAAAAATTCTGATGATAATGATGACTTGGGTATGTATGCGAAACACTTTTTCATAGTATATTAGGGTAATTGTATTTGAGCTCGTTTATACAGCCAAACATCAAGAAATCCCAACCATTTTAGAAATATTAATTGAACCTCCAACCTTTAGTCTCATAACATTAAAGTTAATATTTCTAAGCATTCATCCGTGCATCACTGATGGGGTTACAGTTAGATTTAAGGGAACATTGTGTTCTAACTTTAAAGCTGCCGTCTTCCGGTGGTTTTAGCAGGCTCAAGTCTCTTGATTTGCTACAGCTTCAGTTATGGGATTCTAATCTGTTTCTTAATTATGCTTAAACAAAACATGTATCTCTTAAATCACAATCCTTAGAGACACAGGCTGACCCAATTTTTTTTTCTTAAGACTGTCTGAAAAGCTTGACTATAAAAAATGAAGTCATTTTGACTCTTTTAAATTTTATTATTATTTTTTAACTATTCTTAGCCAAACGATTTGTTTCTTATATTTGTAGATATAACATAACTAAGCAATGTTATAGAAGTGTTATAATTTTCTTTCTGTAACTATTTTAATAAAAAATTATGAAAATAAAAATATTGTATGATTAGGAGACAAACGAGTCTAACCAAAATCATATAAATATGTCTAATATTATAATATACTTAGAATATAAATTTTTAAAAGCAAGAGATTACCGTATTACTCTATTAAAACATATGAGTAATTAAGATAGAGATTTTTTTTATTGTTATGAAAAATATTAAAAATTTTCGTTAGAAATTTTTTAAAATTAAATAAAAAAGTGAGAGATTTTTTAAAATATAAATGACTATATAATTAGTAGTCTTTTAATAACGACTTAAATATATTTGACTGCAAGGTCAATCAATTAAAATAGATTTCTCAGTCACTAAACACTAACAATCTTTTTGGTGTCTTTAATAGTTAATTAATAAGTCAAATCCACTTATCAAGTTTATTGATACTATTTCATTTAAATAAATAATTTAATAAGTAATAAAATATTGTACTTGATATTATAAATTAGTACTTTCAAGTGTAATTATTTACAAATAATTTTAATATTTTTTTATACTTATCATAATTTTTTAATGAAAAATCTTAGAATTGTCCTAATTGTCTTGTCATATTGCTAAAAGTTAATGGAAAAATTTTAGTAATATTTTAAAGAAAATAAATAATTTTTAAAAAGTGCAATGTCTTTAATTATCTAAAACTTACTATAATATATCATAATATTTTTAGATTTAAAATTTAGAAATAAGATGATCATATACTTTATATAGAGAAGAAATTTTATTAAAGTCCCTTAAAATGTATAATTTATGTGTATAAATCTTAAAAATTTTAGAGTTTGACTTTACTATTTTGACTTTAATTGTTAATATTTAGGATTTTTGGTATATTTTAGAAATTTTAGAAATTTAAGGTATTAGATTATTATCTAGTCAAATATTAGAGATAATAATTACAGTTTTGTAATATTTGAATTTTTTTTTTTTCAAAATCCAACCATGCTTTAGCTTAGGACTATGTAACATAAAGTGTATGATGAGTCATAAAGTAAAGAAATGAGTGTAATAATGTGTAATGATTTGAATTGCATGAGATGTGCCAGTGGGGTATTGTGGAGCCCCGGAACCCCTTATACACGAACTCCAGGGGTGCCTATGTAAATAAATAAAATAAAAGTGAATAAAACGTTTTAATCAAAACATTTATACTGAAAATA